>BMAO01027282.1:0-20613 GCA_019973975.1 Trichonephila clavata | reverse complement strand
AATAGAAGTACTATAAAGTACAACTGAGTTAAGGACAGACAATTTAATGCACAATTGCAGCGCTGCGCCTCATTTATGTGCCCGTGAGGATGCTCCGATAACTGCATATATAACCAGTACTGTGGTTGTTTTACATTAGACGTTTCAACTACCAGGAAGGGTAAAACTTTTGATAGACGTCTTCGATTGCATACAAATAGTACGTGCTCAAAGCATAGGTCATTCAACTTCTGAAGTTGTCAGAGATCTAGGATTTTCAAGGCCGACTGTCAAGAGTGCCCCGAGAATACACGGATGGCGTCAGAGTTCATCCGATTAGTGAAAATTTATCAGTTAAGATATTCGATATCAGGTGTCAAATATTACGTGATTTCATAATACATGTAAATGAATATTGCCAAATCTCGAGACTGAAGGTTTTGAATTTGCATCTTTGTTATGCTTAAGACTGTATATATATATTTTTAAGATTTAATATATAAATATATATTATTTTAACTTAATAAACGTATTATTTTCATATGGTGAGAAAAACTACCGATTGGGCAAATTGTAAAGGATAATTAATCTTCAACGAGCGAGGCGGGAGATGGCTCAGCCATGTTTTACGCGGCCAGCAAAGCCAAACAATATAGTTCAAATCACCACCAATCTGAATCAGGGTGCCAGTCGTACATTAAAGTAAACGGACAATGGAACAATCGCTTCTTCGTATGGGCTTCGGGAGTCTTAGACCTGCGAGAGTATTATTGCTCAATGCACGTTATCGGGTTGCACATCTTGTTTCGGCAAAATAACATAGAGAACAGACTCTAGAGGACTGAAAGCGAGTAGCATGGAATGATGTCTCAATTCCGCCTATTTCACGCCTATTGGTGGCTGAGAATATGGTAATCAGGATCATGAAGTCATGGATCCTGTATGCCAGGTTGGAACTATATATGGTCAAGACAACCCATTCATGGTCTGGTGTGTTTTCTCTCGTAATTTTTTGGAACTTTTGTACTTGTACTAAACTCCTTCAATGCAATTCGGTATGTATAGTTTCTGCACAATCACCTCCATCCATTTATGTTGTACTGTCATCCACACGGTAAAACAACTGCACCCCCTCACAGTTTCTGGTCGACTACTGCATGGTTCGATAAGGATTCAACTAACTTCTCTGTCCCGAATTGGCTCCTAGTCCATTTAATTATTAATTAAGTCCAGACTTAACCCTATTGACCACCTTTGGGGTATTTGGGAGAAAGATGGGGAAAACACACAGACACAAATTACCCAACTCCACCGATCATTACAGAATTATGGCAAACTCTAGCTGATGTTTGGCAAGACATTCCGGTGAAAAGCTTCCGTGCCTCGTCATGTAGCTGCCGTTATCAAGACCAGAGGAAACCCAGTTCTACGTTAACCTGCTTTACCTAATTCAGAGGTAATTCAATGTAAATCTGTTCTTGTCTATCACTTAAGAGTAGTGAAAACACTCTTAATCTCGTATTTCTTTGTTATGTGTACCTAGAAACTGAGTTATTTCAACTGACTACAAAAAAATTAATAGCGTAGACAAGGAATATATTTTTTCCAAAAATTGAGAACAGCACATAAAAATTGTGAATGATTGCTCACATTACACAACTCTTATTATCTTTTTTCAGTTTGTTGAGCATCAAAAAGAAAATGATGAATTTAAGCCTTGAGCAAAAAGCTACCAGCGGTTCATAAATAAATTACTTATACTCAGCAAATCTTCCTCTGGTGATTTCAAGAAAATATAGGTTCTCTACCGTTAACAACATTATACCAAGTTATTGGAAATTTCAGAAAACTCTGAAAAGTAAAATGTTTTGGTTGGTCATACCTGTCGAAAAAAGCATGAAAAGAGAGTACAGTATTTATACCGTCACATCAAATGAAGATAATCATATTTTTCCACCCAGTCTCATCTGGGATTCTATTATACAGATAAAACTAACAATTCTAATTCATAATTTTTTAGTGTATATACTTTTAATTTCATACTCGTTTCTTCCTGTTGAGAGGAAATTAAATAAATAATCATAAACATATTTGTCTCATTTTGTTTTATATGCGTGGAATCTTCAGACTTGATAAATGTTAACTTTTTTATGTAACAAATTACTGTTAATAGCTTACACAATCTAATACTTTTTATCTGTATCTCGTGTATATTTATTTTTTTAAAAAGAATAACATGATTTTTTAAAAAAAGTTTATAAACGCGTACTATGTCTAGCTCGTTTCATTAGTCTATTTTCATCAATAATAGGAAAAATGTAATTATATTTCAAAATTTTGTGGAAAAAATGAATTATTTATCGTTTATCCCAGAAAAGCCATTTAAATTCTGCATAAAATATTGTGTATTTCTTTTCTATTGGGATTCTCTTTGTACTCCTAAAGTTGTTATTCATTCTGTGGTAGCCAAACCTTTCTCCACTTGTGAAAGAACCATGGGGACAATATTTTTCTCCATTCACCCTTTACTTCGGTTTCTTTCTTCTTAAAACTAGAAGAGGGCAGTTGGCGCTCTGTGCACCCGAAATTTCTCCTTTTCATTTTTTATTACTTTTTTCCCTTTGCAAACACAATGAAATCGGCTTTGGCGTTGTACGGACGCATATCCACCCCTAGTAAGACATCTGTTGCATTCTTGCGCTTGAATAGAAATGACAAGGTCCTTTGTTGGAAATCCCTCAGTTCTCCATCACTGTCTACAGATCTGGGATTCGATAGGCATGTAAAATTTATCATTGCTTGTTCCGGAACATTTTTCACAGTTTTATCTAAAAGCGACACTGGCCCCTAAAATCTGTCGAGCATTGAGACGTTATTTTTGGCTCTTGTAGAAGGTGACAGACTGGAGGAAAGTTAGCATGAATGGACGCTTTGTAGCTTATTGTCCCGAAATCGTCGCGCCATATGTATTCATAGGTGCACGAATCGCATTCAGATGGAAATGCAAACCACTCGATGAAAGATTTTCCATTTTTTTTTTCTATCAGAATCTTTGAAACTGATTTTATCTGTGTATGTGTGTTCTAGACTAGTAAAAAGTACCACAGGGCAGTGCTTAAAACTAAGTTTAAACGATCCTACAAATGTTTAGGATTTATTTCTTTACAATGTAAATAAGTCATATTGGATCTTAAATGGAAATTGAACAATATTTAAATTATAAAAATACAGTTTAATTATAGTTATGAGGATTTATTTTGTTTAAAAGTGCTAATGGGAAATTTTTTTTTAGAGCCCTACATTCTTGTTTATAACCATCAATTTCCTAATAGATGTAACACGTTGCGAAGATACGTCGTAACAACCGTCGATATTCTCTTTTTCTAAAATTGAAGTTTCTTTATTAAACAATTCACATTGTCATTTTGAAGTATTCCAGTTTGTGACTAATTTTTCTATTATTATCATAAGAGTAAGCTACAATACAATCTATGAACTTTTTAATCTCCATTCCAATGAACTTTTAGTCATAAGACAGAATAATTATAAACAATTATAAACACTAATATATGACAGTTCAAAACTCGATCATATTACAGAAAAGTAACACTAATGATACATACATACATATGGCTACCCGAAGCATTAATTTTCACGAATGCATTCAAGTTCAAAAGTAAATAATGCATTTAAGATGTTTTATATACACTCATGTCCATAAATTAAGGATAATGAAGTTCAGGCAAAGAAAGAGACAGAAGCAAAACAAATTTGACTTATTTGTAAAGTCTATTTATTAAACAAAAGGTAAAGAGCAAAAAAGATGCTATATGTTTGATATAATTAGTAAAAATTGCGATTTTTACTCCCTGGAACAAATTTCAAAAAAGAACCTATTTACGAAAAACAGTATAACATGGTTAGTATGATGGTTAATACGGAGTATGTCTCCCGGACGATGCAATACAGGCCTTACAACGCCTACGCATGCTGAGTATCAAATTATCAATCTGATCTTGGGGAATATTACACCACTCATCAAGTAATGCCCTCCGAAGTTCCGGTAGACAGGTGGGAGGGGGTTGACGGGCTGCAATTCGTCGGTCAAGCATATCCCACACATGTTCTATTGGATTCAAGTCCGGTGAGTATGCTGGCCAATCCATACGGGTGATATCCTCCGATTGAAAGCATTCGTCTACAATGTTTGCACGGTGAGGACGGGTGTTGTCATCCATAAACAGAAATTCAGCACCCATGGTGCCCCGAAACAAACGTACATGTTATTCCAGAATGACATCCCGATAGATGTGGCCTGTCATCATTACACTCTGAACATGCAGGTCAGTTCTGGAACCAAGAATAATTCCTCCCCAAACGAGCCATCCCGCACCACCGTAACGGTGTCGTTTAATGGTGTTCTCTTGGTGGTAACGGGTACCTGGCGCTCTCCATATGAAAGTCCGGCGAGAATCAGACTACACACTAAACCTGGACTCGTCGGAAAACATCATACAAGACCACTGTTGTGGTGTCCACAATGCATGCTCTCTACTCCAGGTTAATCGCAGGCGACAGTGAGTTGCGGTAAAGGGAAAACATCTGACAGGCCTACGAGCATATAAACCAATGTGCCCTAAGCGTCTGTACACGGTCTGCCTTGAAACTGTCGTACAGGTAGCTGAAGATAGCTGACGAGACAGGTCTGATGCTGTGTTCCGTCTGTTTCTTTTGGCAGTAACTGCCAAATACCGGTCCTCATTCGGCGTTGTAACTTGGGGGCGACCTGTGCTGTAACATCTACTCACATTACCATCATCTTGGAATCGTTGCCAAAGCCTGGAGATGACACTCTGGGCGATTCTAAGTTCCTCGGATACTTCTAGCTGGGTACGTCTACATTCCAGTCGTCCGATAATTCTACCACGTAAAAAATCATCCAAATGCTTCCTTTGTGCCATAACTATGCGGTTATTGCACTGAAAGGCTTTTAAAGCGCTTGTGAACAATTTTACTTCTTTGCCACCATTCCTTATATACCCCTCTCTTACACTCTCGTCATTGTGACGTACTATCCGCGCCATCTGATGGTTTCCTGTAATTTGCATATTCTTCTTCAAGATGTGTGTGATAATTCTACAGGTGAAATTTTTATTTTAGAGTTCAATTTCTGTGTGAATCTGAATTATCCTTAATTTATGGACATGAGTGTACTATTACAGCGTCTTAAGAAGGTTATAGTAGTCAAATAATGGATTGCTTTAAAAAATTTGAATTATTTTCGTTACTAAAAGTAAGAAATTTTTTTCCCTCTTAAAAATATTATCACACTCAAAAATATTATTTAAAATAATGTACAATGGCCGCGATAGCCTAAGGGTTACGGTCACGGCCGCTGCGTCATGAGTTCGAGACTCAGTGCCACTGAAGACCTGCCGTGTAGAGGGGCTGATGTGCGTTAAATCTGTCTATTCTCAAAGTCCTCCCGTGGCGAGGTGTGGCAGTTTAGCGAGGTGGGATGTCAGCTGAGGTGTTGTCCTCGTCACTTGGCCAATGCTCAGAATCACGAGGTCCGTTGCCAATAGCCCTCTTGTTTCTTTACAGTGCAACGATAATAAAAAGAAACTCATTTAATGTCTCCTGGTTTACTTCGAGTTATCAAGAGATAAATTGTAAAGATAAGTTGTGAAATTCGGTACAATTGTATCACTTATAAAAAGCATCATCGTTCATTAAAGGGGTTGTTCATCTTAAAAGCTTCTTTTAAACTAAGGATTTCCTTTAAAATTTGTTATATTATATATTTGATTCAAAATTTTTTTTAAAAAAAATGTTCTCAAATGAAAAACAAAAAGAGTTTGAAAGAAAAGATTTTAGAATAGTTTACGTTGTTTAACTAAGAGTATTTTCCAAATGCAGTCAAAGGACGGGGAAAAAATATGTTGAACATCCATTTTAAAAATATAAGTAATCTTTCTCAACACACAAACAAGATACTCTCGATGAAAGATATTTTCGTCAAAGAATTTTAACAAGTACGCATATGTGTACTTATTTTTTTCTCGGAAAGATGGAAGGGAACCGAGAGAAAGCCTCTTTGAATACACGTATCCTATTCCCAACTATATTCCCGGGAACGCGTTTTCAACAATGCTTTCTCTGAAGTTGTACATTAGCCAGTAAAAACGTATTCATTGCACGGGCCCCTGCACCTTCTTGATTTACCCTCCAACCTTTAGGCCGCCCCGTAGTTAGGCAGATCTCAGAACAAGGGTCCTATTGACGATTGTTGCCGACTCCTCAGCTGCCCCCGCTCACAGGGGATACTTCCCAAAAGACATTCATTCTTCCGCTCCCCTTTCTGTTCCATAAAAGACAGCATTCATCAGAGGCGATCAAAAGATTTTTATGTAGCGTCCTTTCCCACACTTTCCGCTTTGCTTTTGGCGTAATAAGCCGCTTAGCATTGATCTCAGGGCTTATTCTTCGTGTTTACTTAGGGATTTACGTATGAAATCGTTTCTTTCGTTCAGAAGAATAAAAACTGTACTCGACCTTCTCTGTGTAACGTGACAAATCTGTTATTTACCGAATCTATGCTCATTGTTGCAACAGTTACAACTGAATTCTTTTTTAAGGATTATTGAATTTTAAGATAAAGAAAATATGTAAAAGCTTTTAATGCAAAATGGTTTAACGTAAAATGACAAAACTGGTGGATTAAGGTAGTTTTTTATTTTTAACATTTATAACCGTGCACCACCAACGTATAACACGGGGTAAACAACACAGACAGAAAAGGATTACAACACAAACATCCATGCTTCCGGGATTCGAACCCAGTCCTGCGGCACCGCAGTCAGCTTCACTGACCACTATACCGATGGCGGCGATTAAGGTAGTTGGAGGCCCTGGTGGTAAAAGGTTTGAGGCCCATGGGCACAAAATTGAAAAACTAAACTAGTGAAAAGAACCACTTACTTTCAATTTTCAAAATAAAATGTATCTTCTTACACTATTAAAATTCGAAGGTAAATATACTATCTATCTATCTATCTATCTATCTATCTATCTATATCTATCTATCTATCTATCTATCTATCTTCTCACGAACCGCACACGCAGAAAGTCGCGGAAGGTACCAAAAGATCGGGAATTTTCCGGAAGCCGTATTGCCCATTTATATTCGATATTGTAATTAGTTGAAAAGATATTAATTAAAAACCTTAAAACGCCTAATTGTTTTAACTCCTACCGGTTGTTACTTGGCGGAACTTCCGTTCGGTTTCGGCGAGCGGTGATCCGACGTTTTCGACCATCTTAAATTGTCATCCAATTTTCGGTGTTGAATCAGACAAAAAATAATTACAGAATCGGAAAGATCATTTATTTCGCCAC
The DNA here is from genome assembly GCA_019973975.1 of Trichonephila clavata. Taxonomy (NCBI): domain Eukaryota; kingdom Metazoa; phylum Arthropoda; class Arachnida; order Araneae; family Nephilidae; genus Trichonephila; species Trichonephila clavata. Next base: position 13,236 of record BMAO01027282.1, on the reverse strand, counting down.
GATACGGTATAATTTTTTTTGTAAAATAACGATATTTTCTATTTTTTTCGAATTTTTTTAAAATAGTGTTAAAACTGATGCGTTTTTCGTAATTTTAGCGCGTTTTTTATGCAGGTAGATTTTTTTAAAAAACTTTTTGCAAACAAAAATTTACTAGGTAAAATTTGAGAAAATTTGTTATAAACTAGCTAATTCAGGAAATTTGTAGGAAATTCGGGAAAACTATGGGAAATTTAAATATGATTCGGCTCATCTAGGGCACAAATGCGACCAAATGCCGAAAACCGAGGTCAATTGGTTGCTTATTGGCTGAGAAAAAGGTACGACAAAATATGGAACGAAGACGAAATTTTCGTCCTAATAGCGCTTTTGTTCCACTACGTTAAAAATGCGCTAAAAAATAAAACTTTACTGAAGACCTTACAGTTTTGCTATACAACTTGATTTCTCTTTGGCAAATTCAGCAATTATTTTTGCTATATCTATTATCAATTATTTTTGCTATATCTATTTTGTCCAAAACTGTATATAATATGGCCATGTTGTTCAATATTTGTTTTTTCTCCCATAGTACTTCTTAAATTATTTTGAACACGTTTTAAAACTGAAAAAGATCTTTCACTTGATGCATTCGATAACGATATTGTTAAAAATATTTTTAAAAGTATTTCTACATTAGGATTTTTCTTTTGCGACTCGATAAATTTCTAGTAGGGGTTTTCACTATATCTTTGCTTTTTTTTTTTTTTTTTTCTTGCTCCAATTCACATCGTCAAAATTAAAAGACTCAATATTGTCTTTGTAAGTTCCTTTAGTTTTTGTATAGCTTTCTTTTTAATTTCAGATTATTATCTCTCATCAAAAATACAATAAAGCGTTCCGTAACAGTTCGATAAATCTCAGCTCTTCGGGATAGTTCTGCTCTTGTCCTATCATATATGACATAAAATGAATTCACAATGAAATTTTCCCTTCTTTCAAAAATTCGTAAATGACTTCTTTACTTTCACCAAAAATATTTTTTCTTTTTTACTCTCTGTTTGCGATCTTGTCCAGCTTCTTCTTCAAACGAAAGCCCTGATAAATCAGTTGCTCCTTGTTCACTTTTCCAAATTCATTTCTGAACTTTTTGAATATAATTTTCTGGAGATTTTAGTAAGCTAAATCCTTTTTTAATTATTCACACTCAACTTATTGAAATGATTTACTATTAGCATTTATTCTCTGAAGAATAGTATTCCCAATAATGGTCATTAGGGAAGTTTCATATTTTTCCATCTGGTTTCTAAAGGGAAGTAGCCTCCAATATTCTGGTCCTTCCCCCCCGCCCCTCCCCCTCATTCCTATCCCGTATTTCAGCCAGGACCACTTTTATTAATCTTTATCTTGGTATTAAGGCCTAAATTCAACTAATTTGAAATGGTTTGCTTTGAACTAGAAATATCTTTACGATGTAACTTTATTTTATTTCATAAGTAAAATAAACTGAAGGAAATGAAAACCCTTTCATAAAGAAGGATTTATAATATGTCGACGAAACTTGGTAGGCATATTTATACATCTGAAAAGTAACTTTGATTCAAATTTCTCGCTAGGCGCATAAGTGAGGCTCTAGTTGCGCCACAAGGATGTGAATCAAGTGTTCTTAAAACACGCACTAAAAAGTTCATGAGGGTTATTTATCATTAAATTTTGATGTAGTGAGTTGATGTTAGTCTATAAAGAATTTAAGACGTAGTCGTAAGCTATTATTAACAGCTCGCTGAGTTTGAATGCGAGGTTGTATAATAGATCTAAAAAAGGTGGTCATTCTTTCCACGATATTACAGAAAGACGTGGAAGGAATGTATCTACTGCGCGTGATTTTTAGCAGCAGTGGTCCAGGAAAGGCACAACCTCAAGAAAACTATGGTTCCATCTCGCACGGGTCATAACTGACAGAGAAGATCTCAGTATTCACCACATGACTGAGGAACGTAGTGCATCTAAGCAGAAATTACATTTTTCCGGTGAGTGAGTGAGTGATTTTGGGGTTTATTGGCGCAAGAGCCGATTTCGGCTATACTGCGCCAAACATTTGTTTTAATATCTGTGGTCTAGACGGGAAGAGAGAAAGAAAGAATGAATTGAATGACAAGAAAGAGGGTCGAAAATAGAGAAGGATCACTAGGGTACCCCGGGTTCGTGAAGCCCGTGTTTACCAAAGACAGTAAACCCTTGGAAAAAGGAAAAGATCACTAGGGCACCTCGGATTGTGACACCCGTACTCACTTATAGAAGGTGAGCCCCCTGAGGGGACATTTTTCCGGTGTACCAGAGAGACACAGTGAACTGTAGCAATCAATCGTTTAAGAAATAACTTCCAGCCAGACTCCTTGTAGCGTTCATACTATCAACTCTAAATCGTTGACGTCTCTGACTTCAGTGATGTCACTCTAGAGATCATCGGAGAGCGGAGTGGCGGAGTGTGCTCCGATCAAAGCTGTTTCTGTCTTGGTGCCAGTGATGCAGTTGAGTAACGGGGAAGATAAGGGCCTCCTGCAAAGTCGAGTTTGGGGCCCCAAGCCATACTTGATGTCAGTCAGGTTATGGGGCCCTAGAATCTTGGACCAGCCCTGCGACGCGCGGGTTGAGGAGTGTACATTACACCACTGCACTGATAGTTGTATATTGATTTGAAGAAGGTCATGTCAGCGCCTGCAAACAATCTTTCTGTCGCCTAGATACACTGGGCCTGCACCTACAGTTATGGTCCGGCGTGTGTAATTATTTTTTTTTTTACTGATGGAGCACTCTTGAGGTTAATTCATACACTGTAACTGCAAACTAGTACGTCACCCTCACGATTCAAAATGGTGCACTGCGATTTATAATACAATTCAAGGGTGTTTTCCAAAAGGATAACGGGCTGCCTCATCCCTGTTGTAATCCAACAGGCTTTATAGTCTATTGACATGTTAAGTTGGCCTGCTAGATTATCAGATTTTTCTCCAATCACGCACGAATGGGACTTCATTGGACGGCAATGTCAGCTTCATCCGCAGCCAGATTTGAACAACTTTATTTTGACCGACTAAGAGCAACAGACATGCATTTCCATCCCAAAAACTGATATCCGGTACCAATACGACACATAACATGCACGTCTGCATGCTCTCATGTAAAACCGTGGTGGTTACACGTTTTTAATTTATCATCATTTCACATTTTAAATGGCTCTACTCACACTTACACTAACCTGTGTTCTTGAAACTTTAATCAATTTAATGTAACCAAAAAATTTGTACAGGTAGCCGATTGCCGATTTGTATCGCCGAAGTTTTATTAGGCGACAATATTATTTTTTTCTTGGAGTTGAGATTTTTTTTCCATCAGGGGTGTAAAATACTCCCGAGGGTATTAAGCATGGCTGTGAACTGAAGTTGAACTTGTTTGATTTGAATAGTATTCACATGTTCGGCATAAAATTTGGGAAAAAACAAAATGCATGTGAAATTTTTTTACAGATTGCAACAATACAGAAATACGAGAAAAGATGGCTAGGGCTGCTACACTACTCAGATACCAGGAAATCGTCGGAGTTGCAATATCGATTTAAGATCTTTTTCTTGCACATTGAATTTATCAATGGAATCCATCAAGCTCGGGGCCCCTTCTGGCGCTGGGGCCCGTGGCGGCCGCCAGGTCCGCCACCCGCTTATAATCCGCCTCTGCCCACACATAGTTCATTTACCATACACGTATATATAATATCAGGAAAATAAAATATAAACTGACACCGAATAAGTAAGTTGCAGTAAATCGAGTCGGTTTGTGAGATTGTGAGTCACGCACGTTGTTGCGGCTTATGATTTGTATATTTGGCAACAGATACTGTATAGTGACTACTTAAAAGGTTTGCAGGTAAGAGCTACTTTTGTATAGAGGCCCACGGCCTCAAGAAATCTTAAGACATCACTGTATTCTATATAAGCTGGTAAATCAGATAAAAAAAGCATCAATAAGTGTTTTAATTATGAGAAGTAAATTAATTATATTATTAATCGAAATTAGAAACTTTGAATTAGATTTCTGATATAATCTTAAATATGAAATCTATTTGTTAATTTACAATATTTTCAATTGAATTGGGACTCACCCACAACTGTCGAAATATTGTGGGTTCGAAGAAAATTTTAGCAAATATACAAAAGACTCAGATATTATGCATGAATGCTTAAAGAATTAGAGAAAATATTCTCGTTTTTTGAAAATGTGAGATTAACGAATCCGGCTCAGAAATCTGGATGAATTATTCCGAACATTCCATTTTCTGCATTAGAATCAAATTGTCAAACTAAATTAAATTGAATACTTTTTTTTAAGAATGAGAAGAGTCAAGAATTTTACTATAATGTTTTAGCTGACACAATTTGATTAATAACTTCTTTATTACAATAGTTCAAAGCTGCATGAGAGTTATTGCTGACACTTGTAATTTTCAACCGCAAATTAAAGGATGAGAGCAACGTCCAAGCTTCCATACCTTGCCCCAACGTGAAAACTTTGAACCTCGGCAACAGATTTAACGTGCATCAGCCCCTTTACATGGCGAATAAAGCTATGGCATTTGGCAGTAGTCTTCAAGCTGTGTTCCACGATTCTCAGCAAAAAGTCGAAAAGAAAATTATAAATGTATGTGCTAAATGAGTTCACAATCTCTGTATATCCACAGAGAGGTGTTATCTAAAACTCATCCCAGTCACTAAAATCCAAAATTTAATTCATATAATGACTTTATTTTGTAATTACAATATACGAAAAAATTCATTAAACATTCCTTAATATAAAAAGGTAATATTGAACGTTTTTTCTTTGTGTGAACTACTTACTAGATTGTGAATATTCTGTTGTTTGTTATCCAGGTTCAACAAAGTATCTTGTTTCTTGTTAGTAGAATTTTTGCAAAACTATATAGTTTTCTAATGGAAAATGCGCCTTTTTTCATTTGTAGAAAAAAGCACTTATAATGAAGGAGAGAGAGCAACTTATCGATGTATCAAAAGATTCAGTGGTGCATACAGAAATTATTTACGGTGTGGGGGAAGGTAGAGGATCGAATTAGTACGCAAACTTTTGCACCTTTATCTCTATTTTGAAGGGGGGGGGGAAACAGGTCGAGCATTATTAACTATCTACCAAAATTAATAATGCCCCGAGCTATAATAGACTGAAAAATTTAATATTAATTTTGCAGGATTCTTTCAGCGCTAGGTTGGATGATTATCAAGATGATAAGAAAATGCTGATCTTTTCTCATAAAACGTATTTCAATTTCTCTACAAGACGCTAATTGTTACCCCCTGAAGTCCAAATCGGAATTATAAACCTACAGCACCATACTAGATTTGTGAGCAAATATAAGAGATTTATTTCAACTGAAAGGGTCCAAATTATATATATATTGAATGTTGGAAATTTGAACCGACAGGCAATTTTCCAATATTACTCGATTTGGCTGTAAGATACTGTTGTAGTTTGAGATCAACATAATTTTGTGAAAAAATGCTTTCTATTACGAACGTAATATATGTAAAATCATATAATATTGTTTAAAATTGACTGATATACACCTAAAACAACCTGATTCTGTTAGCAACATCGAGAACTAATCCTATTATAGATGACTTGGTAAAAAACTACAAATTCAAAAGCCAAATTAAGCAAGTACTGATTGTTTAATAATAAATTAGAATTAAATGTTTTAAGTTATTCATTTTTATTACATACTTAAAAAAGGTTATAAAAATGAAGTAAAAAGTTTATTAATATATAAACCTAAGTATTATATTTATTATATTTTAAATTTTCATTATTAAGACGCATACAAATATATGCCATTTGCGTAAAAGTCCCATAAGCGATAAGTAACGATTTTTTCACCTTTATATATCTTTTTGTTTGTTAGAAAAGTTGGATGTGGCACGCATAATGATTTAATATCAGATAGTGGCACTATTACCAAAAAGGTTGGCCACCCCTGGCTTTGAGCAGAAGTCGGCAAACTTTTGAGAGAAAAGGTTTAAGTTGCAAGTGAAACATGATAACTGAGGAATCAAAGAGCCGTTATACGCCCTTATGAAAGGGAGGGGGGTGCGTTATCAGTCGTGATCAAAACCGTCACATGCTCCAATCAATATTTTTTATATTACTCAAATGTAGTTTTACACGCGAAGTTACGTATACCCTTCCTTTAAAAATTAAAAACAAACGAAGAAGTTTTAATTTTTTGTGGCACAACGCAAGAACAGTCATTATCAAAATATCATTAATGTAGGGAATTTTAAGCTTTCAAGCTTCGTGAAAAAATTTCCGTCTTAATAATAAGGTGTTTTATTATGGAATTTTTCGTTTACATAATAGTTAAAATGATTTTGGTTGTTCTTGCATTTAAAAGTCATTTCAATACTTTTTCTATAAATCTTATTTATGTCATGAATACGGAATGTGTTTTTGTTACTTTTTTGGGGTTTTAAAATATATCTCTTGTCCATTCATGGTGCTTCCGAAATCATGTATGTAATGATATTTAATGCTGAAGATTTTTTTGAGAAGTATTTTCCCTTGGTAACATTTTGATTAATAAATTGGGTATTTACTTCTTTAGCGTTAATCCTAATATTTTCACTCCTTCTCAATAAACTTTTTTAATGGAAAACTATGTAATACAGAGGTAAAACTATCTTAACCAGTCACATTTTTAATGTTTGTACAAAATACGGGTAAATTGTATCACTAGATAATTATAAAGGAAACAAGAGAAAGGGAAACAACTTTTAGTTGTGATAAAATTATTTTTATGTACAGAGGTAAAAGCCTGAAGACCTGCAATCGTCTATGCAGAGTCTCATGCAGCTTGAGAACCGCGGTTTGCCGACCTCTGGTTTAGAGTAAGCTAAGAAACGTTGTTTTTGAGGATTAGTGTGGCCCAACGTCGTTTTACTTTTTAAAAAAATCTCGACAGACCAGACAGTTTTAGATATTATTGATCTAATATCCGGTGTGAACTATTCAGATTTTCAAAGTTGCTATATGGTGAGGATTTGGTGTGGTTTGCTGCTAATGAAGCGACACTAGTTGCATATTCGAAAGCAAACATTAATTCAAAAGACTACTAAAATATCCTTGCAGAACATTATTGCCGGGGCACCTTTGATATATTCCATAGAGTACATATTCAAGCTAAGAAGATCTGTCTGACTTATGCATCAGAGCCTTGGTCATTGACTTTTCGTGATGAAAAGCTTCGGGAATTTTAGAGAGAAAGGTTTTACGCTACATTCTTGGTGGGATCTAAGTAAATGAATCATGTATAAGAAGATCTAACTTTAAGATCTACAAAACTTACAAACAGCTTGATATTGTAAAATTTGTCAATTACAGAGACTTAAAAGGGAGGTCATCTGGCTAGAATGAATGAAGATCGTTGCTGCCAAGAAAATCTTTCCGGCAAAGCCCATGGGAAATAGATCTCGGGGCAGACCCCGTCAGATGACTGACTGTGTCGAAAAAGATCTAAATATTTTAAAGGTCAAAAAACTGGAAAACAATTGCCAAAAGTAGAGTAGCTTGGAGAAATTTTCCTGAGAGGGCCATGCTGTCGAGACATTGAATAAGAAGAAGACACATTCAAAAGTCTACAAAACCCTGGTTTCAAACAACTAATTTTCAACTTTTTGAATGGTCATCAAAAGCCCGACCTGAAGCCACTGGAAAACTTAGGCATTTTGTTCTGTGAAATTTGAGGAAATGGTAAAATTTATACCACCAAAGACGAACTTTTTTAAAGTGCCTTTTGAAAACAGTTGGGAAAACATTTGAAAGGATACTTTGAAAAAACTTTAAACTCTATGACCTCTCAAGAATGATTGAAACGATTAGAAATTAATTTATAAGAAGGAAAGTTCTCGTTACCAGTTTTATAAATAAAATCTTATGGGGCCATAACATTTTCCCTAGCTTTTCACATACTTAAAAACACAAATAAACATTCAATAGATATAATTTAAATGTTTGTATTATTTTCATAGATATAATAAAATGATATATTCCTTGCACTGTGTTTAAATTCGCATAAATTTCAAACACATATTTCTAAAATTATTGAAGATTTTCTCTTTTGGTCTTATATCATTAATACTTATCTTAATAGCTATTTTTAATAGGTGTTGAAATTCTGAGTTAAATAAAACCGATATTATATATATTATTATATTAAAGAATAACCCAAAGATAGCTAAACTACGTTAAATGGTTGTTAAATAACTATTAATTTCTAAAAAGAATTAATCGGTATTAAATCAGTTTTTTTTTTTGAAAATTCGGAAAAATTGTCTTAATAGCTTGTGTTTTCCAAAATTCATTTGAATCATCATTAATTGACTTTCCCTCGAAATCTTGTTCATACTGGAGACATGGATATGGAGAGAGAGTTGTAAACACGGTTCTTCCATCCATATGGCCGTTACTTGAATTTGCAAAGCGTACTGGATCCGCGAGGACCATTTTAAAACAAGCACTTGTAAAAAGCTCAGAAAGAACAGATAAGTTCGCTAATATTCGTGACTTCATTTAATTCAATAGTTATTGTAATGATCAAAATGTTATAAATTAATACATGCCGATGGCTTGGTTACTATTTGTGATTAACAGTTGCCAAAATTTATTCCAAAGATAGTTATTGAAGTAATAGCTTGTTTAGGCGCGTTTTGCTGGAGAATGAACTTGAATGATACGTTTTAAGAAGCCAAGCATTGTTACGCTCGGGTTTGTAACGCTCGTAACAATGGAGATAGGAATTTTCCGTAACAATATAAAGTCCTTCAAGACTTGTTATAAGTATGAGAAAACACATTCTCAACAATTGATATATGCTTAGTTATCAAAAGCAACAAGCCTTGAAGGACTTTACATTGTTACGGAAAATTCGGATCCAAAATTCTTCCATGGCCTAAGATAATCTACATCTCTCAGAGATCTACAAAATGAATTTAAAAAGTTATCACACACACACAAAACAACTTAAAACAATCACAGATATCTTCACAAACTTCATTTCCATAAAAAAGGAAATATCAATATATTCCTTGAATGGTCAAGGTTTATGTGCACATGCTTTGGATCTCGATGACAGTGTTATGCAACATGCAACTATATTACTTTTAACAGAAACTTGGATAAATAATGAAGAAAACATAGATGTTCCAAATTTTCATTGTATTGCTAAATTCCAAAGAACACTATCACAGAGCTGGTGGAGTTGCTATATATAAAAATAAGGGAATACGACAACTTATGTCACTTCAGAAATGGATGTAGCATTAATACTACTGGACCATTTGGGTTTAATGAGTATGTATCGAATTTGTGCCGTGAAATGTAGAGCAGAAAATGGACAAATAATTCTAATGGCTACTATTTACATTTCACCAAATCAAAGTGTCGAGAAAATTATCGAATTCCTTCACAAAAATATAGTTGCCTACACTGAAGCCGGATCAACTCTTCTGAACAAATTACCTTTTAGTTTAAGCGGGGATTTTTAATGTAGATTTTTTTTCAAAGACAAATCAAAGCCTTAGTAGATTTTTTAAAATAAAAATTCTTTAACTAATGTCAAATGATCCAAATGAAAGCACGACAAAGTACGGAACAACTCTTGACGGAGTTCTTTTTAGATATTAAATAATTTTGAATCTAAAGTATTTATAACCTTTCATCTACCATAAACCCTATTGTTTCCTTCTTAGAATACAATTAATTCACAAATATGATTGTATATTTCGCAAAAATATTACTTTTGATTACAGACATATGAATAAATAATTTTATATGACAATACTAATATCCCCTTGTATTTTTTATTAATCTAACTGATCCCTGAACAAAACAACAAACCAAACAAACATTACAACAACATTACAAAATTTGAAGTTATCATTTCTATCATGTGGTCATAAGCACATACACTCTTTTTTTATTCTTATAATCACTCAAATGATTAAAAGATCCCCAGATAAATGATAATATCTCAAAAACATACAAAAATTACTTACATATGGTTCAACAAGCGTCGATTCCGTTTTATAAATCTTTTCTCCGAATGAAAAACATATTTAGAATAATTACAAAAGATGCCAATTTGAGAAACAAAACTTTAACAACAGACGATTTTTTATCAGCAAACAAATTAAGTAGTCAGATAAATTAGAATTACATGAATTATTGAATGGGCCAAATTTATGTGACGGCATAGTCACATGATAAATGCAATCATGTGTTTCTAGCCAATTAGTTCATTTCCTTTGCTGTTGCCAACCTATACTTTTTGCAGATTCTTTAAAAAGTATATATTTGCAAACGATAACAATGCACAAAGGTAAAGAAAATGCTCTTGATTTAAAAGTACACGATAACAGTATTTCTTTTTTAAATTTTGAAAACATTTGAAGAATCTTAATAATTGAACATCTTTACCAAATAACGGAATTTGAAATTTTATCTAAATTTCACAATTATAGTAATAAGTTTAATGCCAGTTTTTAATTCATTGAAGAACCCGTGATTGTATTTATTATGTGACGTTCTTGAATTGAGCCCATTAAATAATTAATTCCGATAATAATATGGAAGAGAAGTTTCAACTTAAATAATATTAAAGTAAAACTTTAATCAAATTTAATTAGAAATTTGTTTAAAACAAAGAAAATTTTTTAACACAGTTAAATATTTTATAGTATAAAACAGCTCTTCTTTGAATTAGGTTTTTATAAGTATTTAAAACTTTTGCCTCCCATAGAATTTCATCTCAAAATAAAAATTTTAAAAATGCTTTTTTACTATGCATAAAGGCACAAAGTAAAGCTAGTATAACGATATAAAATAAAGACTCTGAATTCACTATATGAAAATACAGAGAGCTCTTAGTAAATGAAAAAGCTACCAAAATATCAGGCTTAACAATCAAAAGATGAAGGTAATTTTGAGCAATTTAATGCCTGGTCTTAGGCTCACTATGTCACGAAGTAGGTCAAACATCATCTCAAGAAAATTTTTCAAAAATATATTACTTCAAGATTTCTCCGATGATAATGAATAGGATTTTAATAGCTTTAACTATAGCCATTTTAAGTAAAACAATATATTATATATAAAAAATTAAGCCAATTCCTACCTAGGTCAACAAAGAAATTTTTTATTTTAGTTACTTTTTATTGAATAGTTACAAAAATAAAAATATGCGTATACATATGACAGAATCATAATATTACGTGAGAAAATAGAAAGCGATTTTTCTTGCAATTTCCATTTTCCTTTCTATGTATGTGTTAGACTATTTTGTTTGTTTGTTATTTATTCAATTATTAAATTTAATTATTCTAATAAAATAGTATAGTAAAAAAGAAATTACATTCTCAGAAATTATGCTATCCCAGATGGATTCGAACCCACGACTTTTGGGTTAGAAATCCATTGCGCTACAGGGACACAGCGAAAGATTTTCCTTCTATTTATGCTGTTGGACTGTTATTTTTGTTTTGTTACTATTTATGTATTTTTTAATTTAATTAAGGAATTAACATTCGAAAAACTGTATTAACATCAAGTGTCATCCACTGCAAGTTTTAAAAAATGTATTTGAACTTGAATGGATAAATAGAAATATTTTATTAACGATTGAAATTTGAACAAGTATATATATATATATATATATATATAAGATATATAGGAAGTGAACTAATAGTAGGAATTGAAAAAAACCAATTCATTTAGTTTTAACTGAAATTAAAGTTGTATGTGTGGAATGCCAGTTCATTAGCTTCTGGATATTCATTTAAAAATGTAACATATAAAAAATTAAATTTAAAAGAAATTCTGAAATTTTTCTGAAATACAGCCTATGCGTAAATATTCATGAAATGTAAAATAATTCTAATACTTTGTAGATTTTAAAGTAGGTAACCATTTTAATAAGATACTGTGATTATTTATTTGGAAGAAGCAAAATACACCTTTTTAAAATCAATAAAATCCGTTTTTTAGATAAATAACTTGAAAACTCTCAAAGAAAAATACTAGTTTTGCTCTTTTTTTAAAACATTTGAATGCAATTTTTTTTTTAAATTTAGGTTCGTATTAAAAAATTTTAAAATCGTGGTCGCAAATCGAACTGGTATGTGTAGCTAAATTTGGAAACTCACAAAAATTTTAGTAAATGTTTTTAAAAAAATCTGTGCATGCAAGTGATTGAAAACATATTCAAGATCATTTTGATTTCATTCTCAGCATATAATAATTAAAGAATGTTTTAACGAATGTGCCAGTTGTATTAATGAAGAACTTATAATATTTATAAATACATTTAAAAATTCTTCAGTTTTTGAACACTTTTAATATAGGATACAAATAGAAAGAGAGTACAAATTGAATCCCAGCAGCTTTTACAAAATCAAAAACTAATGATACAAAGTACTCTCTTCAAAAACTAATTCTGAAAATTATAAGTAATCATCAGAGAGTTTGGAGACACAATTTCAAAAATTCTTTTTTTTTTTTTTCAAATTCTGATGTCAAGAATAAAAACTCGGTTCATAAAATATTTTCAATTGAAATCATTAATTTCAATCGCTTATCATTGAACGCACAAAAGGAATTTATAGAATTATATGAGTTTTAAACTTTAATTCTTCGGGGGGGGGGATGCTGGAGGAATTTTGACTTAAAATCAACCCAAAAATGTCAATATTTTTAGAAATGACTTAAAACTTACATCTATCATCCGTATTATTTATATACTTGTACAATGTCCTATTTTTGGCAGCATTAACATATATTAAATTTCAAAATATTAGTAAGAAAGAAGACTTGCTTCGTGCAGTATAAAATATTCATTACAGATATTATTATTATTATTATTTTGTGAAATAGTAAACTAACACTAAAAGAAAAAGTCTTCCATGGACAGATGCAGTTGAGGAGGATTGTTGAAGAATTTGGCTATCAGTAAGAGTTGGTTAGAAACGTCTGGTTCAGAAAGCCTTGGCTCATTTCTGACCAGATTATGATGAAAAGCAAGCACCGTACACCAATGAAATCCTTATTATGGATGTATTATATATATGGCTATGGAAAAAAAGACTGTCTTTAATAAGTGTTGTAACCTTACAGCGTACTTATATTGATCAATTATATTAAAAA
>BMAO01027281.1:0-124143 GCA_019973975.1 Trichonephila clavata | reverse complement strand
AATTTTTTCAAAATAATCAAAGCCTTTAAACTTCATTTTTTTAAGAGCAATAAGTTAAAAACTTTTTACATTAGTTTTCTTAAATAAAAAAAGTCATAGGAAGACAGCTAATACCATCATCCTGAATAAAATTTATATCATAAAATGGTGTTAAACTCATTTTATTTTGTTTTACAGTTATATCATTCAATAACATAAAATGAGAAAGTTCCATCATTATTTAATATGCATTGTGATTAGGCAATAAACAAAAAAGAATACTTTATACAATATTCACTGCAAACTATACATTAATATTCAATACAGGAAAACAACACATATATATGTACAATCAGGAAAACAAAAAAAAATGTATAGAGGTTGGTGCACTGGAAATAAACAAACACAAATACTAATTCAATGTAAAACAGCAAGAACAATCATAGTTAAATAAAACAGAATTTTGCAAAATAATCAAAACTATAATTAATTTTTTTTTTCAGAGCAATAAGTTAAAAACATTTTTACATTAGTGTTTTGCTAAATAAAAATGTCCATGTGGAAGACAGCTAATACCATCATCCTGAATAAAATTTTTATCATAAAATGGTGTTAAACTAATTTTATTTTGTTTTACAGTTTCAATTTTATGTGTTTTGTTGTTATATTTGTTGTTGATGCCTCAAAAAAAGTTGATTATTTAGAACTGATTGATATAAATCAGCGGTAAATCGTTTTACTTGCTCTTTCTTCACACCTTTTGCTGTCTTTTTTGCTCCATCACAGTACACCAAGCAGTACATCTTACATTTTAATGCAATGAACTCTTTTATTGGAGAGGTAGTTTCACATTTTAGTGCGCCTAAAACACCTTTATTCTGAGAACTAAAAAGTTCGTGGTCAGTGGGAAAATTGCTTAAATCCATGATGGAGTTGAATGTAGTTTTTAGATCAGTATAAACGTTAGAAGTTCTGATTTCTAAATAGAGACTGTCCGTGTCTGTGTACAGTAGACTGCATTTATTTTGATAAAAACTTTTAAAGTAATTATAATATAATTTATACATGTGTAATTTCGAAAGCTCAAGAATAGTGAAACCGATATATATGGGTTTGTCGAGGCATAAATTTTTTTTTGTCATTTTAAAAACTGAAAATTCTTCATTAATTATCTCAAAATTTTCAAAGTAATGGACTAGAAAGTTTTTTTTGACATTGTTTCAAAGTGAAGGCGCCCTCAATTTGAAGTCGTTTCCTTGGATTTTGTAAACTTTTTCCAAACCATGCGTTATTCATAAGCTTAAACAGATCTTTCTCAAATGCGTGTTTTGTGGATTGTCTCTTATTATTATTAAATGAAACATAGGGTTTTAACCAAGGTTCTTGTCGAAAACGTAAAACATTATGAATTTTTTGTAGAACCAGGCCTTTTTCTAAATAAAACTTTAAATTTAAATAATGTACTACGTAATTATATTTTGTATAAAAAACATGGTGTGAGTTTGCGATTCTGTTTCGAAAGTTTAAGACCGTGATTTTTTATCAACTTTTTTTGGTATGGAGAAAACATATCAAATGTAATCTCAGTATGGTCTGGTGCTAGAGGAAAATCGTGTGAATCATGTAGTGTGGATGGGTACGAGAGATCAACCTCTAAAAAGTATCCGATGTCATCCTTTGCTGATAAATCTAAAACATTAAAATTTTTTATTTCAGATTCAGATAAAAATTTGAAATTACTGATAGGAAGAGACTGGGTCATTGTGTAGCCATACAAATTATTGGCATCAACTGCAATAATGTATGACTCTTCACGTTTTGGATCGAATATTTCGGGAACGAAGGATTATTAGAGCATGAATATCTCTTTCCTACATAACATATTCCGCCACGAATATTATTCTCGATCCACAGATACATGTTTGCATCTGTGAATATTTCTAACTCAACTTTCGTAAAATTTAATCCGGCGTTCCAAGTTAAGTCAGCAGCTGTAAAAATATGACATGGGTCTAAATTGTAGTATGCCATACATTTTTGTCTAAAAGAAGTAAAAACTTCAGCAAGTAAAATAACGTCTAACTGTTGATACAGCTTCAAGTAATCCCCAAAAGTTTTGCAACGGAATGATCTGAATATTAACTGAGCGAAATTATACTCATCGTTTGTTATATGACTGTTTGTTAAAGCATTGTAGAATGCTTCTTTTAGAGGTAAACAAGTTCATTTAGTACAGCTGGACTTGAAAAATATGAATAAGGAAATATTCCTTTCCGTTTTAAAATAAACTTGTTTTTCTCATTGGAATAAAATTCATTGAAAATAGGAAATGAATGATTAGAAATCACTAAGTTTTCTACTAAAGTAGCAAGCGACGTACTCAGAAATTGAAAGCTATCCAGAAACTTAATCTGATCAATTTGAAATGTAGTGAATTTTGTGAATTAACGGGAATTATGCTGATTGATTTTGCATATTTGCTACTCAATTTTTGAAGTATCAGGTGGGAATCATATCCTCTTAAATTATGTATTATCACAGGTATAAAAAATGTTTTTCTGTATAAGAGGTTGCATTTATTGTGTGCATAACCTCTAAAGACAGATGTAAAGTGATTGTGATCTCTTACTATTTTATCGCTTTTTAAAAACTTTTTACCGCAAATATGACATTTAGTGCTGCAAGGTTTATCACATTTAGCCATTGGTAAAATTCTATGCATTTTATCGAGTAATTCAGAACATAATAGTTTTAATTTGTGAAGGAAATTTTCAACTGCATCGTCTCCACAATAATAATGATGAAAGATTATACGATCATTAAAATCTAAACACAGCATGCTATAACTGTATGGGACATGTTGTTCTACAGCACATGTAAAACTAGTGCTGGTGCTTGGCATGCTTGTTGAAATTGGAATTAGCATGCATTCAAAATCAGTGTAAATGGAAAATGGAGGGTAAGAAGATTTTGCAAAATTACTAAACTTAATTATATTTTCTCCGATAGCAGGTATTGTAATTCTTTGAGCCTCGACTTTTAAACAAAGAGACTTGTGTAAATCCAAAGTCGATTGGCGTTGAAATCCTACTAAGCAATTTTCACAAAATTTGTGAATGCCTTTTTTTGTGTTTAAGAGACTGTTGAATTTTTTGATTAAAAAATAATGACCGTTAAACAATAAAAGATTTATTTTAATTCCGGACATTTTACTTATATACAGAGGGAATATTTCTTTTTCAAAACCGTATACGTTTATTTTAAGAGTGTAGACTTTTTCAAATTTTTTTATTTTAGAAACCTCCACTGGAAATTGAAGGAATTTATGTTTTATGAGTGGAAAATTTTTTTTATATTTATTAGCAATAGTAGAATTATTTTTGCAAGGATATAAAGCAGCTACAATGCAGTACAAGAAACATTTGTTATTCTTACATTTTATGTTTAAAAGAGCTTTTTTTGTTTCTTAATTGTTTTGGCAAATGGGCATTGGCACAACCACCTCGATTTCCTCGATAATTTCCGATATGAATATCGATGTACTGAATTTTTTTTATAACCCAGCCGCTACCGTTTTTAATAAAATTTTCGATGTCATTTTTGATTTTGGAAAAAGCGTTGTCAATGGATTTAAAAATTTGATATCTTGAAAGAATTCTTTCTGCTTTAGAACAGAAATAGAAGACTTGTGTTACTTCTTCATTATCAATTTCACGTTTAAACATTAAATTTAAGCATACAATTAACCGTAATCTTAAGGAAACTGAACTATTGATTACATGAAAAATATATGATCGGGAGTCTCTATACAGGGAATCAGGATCTTCATCGTCAACTATAGCTCGATAGCTACGCATGTAGCCTCTAAATGCAGATCTTATGACATTAAACTGCATTGTTGATATATTCAACTAAAAATCAACCAAGAAATTTTTAACGATTATTTTTTAGACATATTCATGCTGTTTTAGATTTTATGCTCTGAGAAAGAGCACTATAAATGCTCTACATATTTGTAGAAACACAGGTCTATATTATTAAAATCCTGAATTTGTAGGCTGGTCTTTTACATATTCCTGGAGTGCCTCCACAACCTTTGCTAAAATGGGAAGTTGATCCAGAGCCAAATTAAAGCGGTTTCTTATCTCAGAATCCACAGTTTTAGAGAAGGCAATATAATAGTTTTTGCGAAATTTTTTAATTTCCACGCCTATTCCTCGACCTAGGTAAATGGAGTAGGGTTGAATTTTCACTGCGTCGCTAGCCGCAGAGGGCGGACATAAATTTAAGTCAAAGCCAGAAGCTGAGGTGTTTGTTTTTTTCTTCTGTTTTTTCGAGGAAGCATATATTCAACATCATCTTCATCTTCTGAAAATGCTGCTTTTATTTTCTTTCTATCTAAGAATGATAGAGATACCAAATTTTCAGTTTCACTTTACGTAGCAAAGATTACGGAAATTTTTTTTTAAAAATCTGTTAACATAAACAACGCAAATGATAGATTCGAAAAAAGAAAAAATTAATTTTTTTACTACAAAGAGAATAGAAAACATGCATACCCTCTTTAGATGCCATCTTGAGATGATTCTCTGTGCAGAAGGGCTGTTGATTTGCGACTGATTTGAGTTTTCGATTAAGCTGCTTATATACTAATGTATCACCTTGAGCTAACATCTACTTTGTACGCACTTCACTTCATGGGATGATTGTTTTGCAAAATCGCATTCGGTGAAGGTTAAATGTGTCATAAAATTATTTATCAATAGAAAAATTGAAGGTTGTTCCGTTCTCATATTTCAAGATATGTGTTTCCACTTTATAACAATGTTGCTAGTTTTTCTAATAAAAAAACACACGGACAGGGAAGAAACACAAATAACATTCAGACAAAAATAATGAAATCTGAGATAAGAAAGAAATATTGCTTTTATTGAGTATTCTTAGAAAAGTTGTAACATGAAAAATATTATACATTCATTGGAAGATTACAAAACACAAAATGCAATTAATGAAAGTTTACACACATCTAAAATTTATCCAAACTTCATAAACACTATAGATAATCATATATAAAATGCTTAAAAACTCTAAATGTACATTTTCTTTGTCACCGATTACAAAAGTTATCTGAAGCTTTGCAGTGAACATATTTCTTGGGTACATGCGTAAGTATTGTCACAAAGTGAATTTTACATCAAGATCTGCAATCAAATGCTTGTCGACAGTTCATGTAAGGACTGTTGTGAAGTTCTCTGACAATATCATTGTTGTTCAAAACCTTAAAGTAGGCGACTTTCATTCTGCAATCCGACTCCACTGTACCCATAGGATGAGCATTCGCTGCTTAGATGCAGGACATCATATTTTCGTAAAGAGAATCAGTGAAGCAATGGACCACATAACCGTTAGTCGATCCAGTGCGCTTCAAGTACATGAAACCGTATCTCGGTTCGGGAGCCATCATTTCTGCTGAATAACTGATAGCAATTATGAGAGTTTCACAGTTCATTTTTCTCTTTTATATACTCGGATTTTCAAATGACCTCCAAAACATGTTGAAACTTGAATTGATACAAACATTAGCTAAATTATTTGTTGACATATGTCTAAACATGATAATGCTTGAAATTATATGCTTGACAAGTTTGCTGGGAATATGGTGAAAAGCAACAATTTTGCAAACGAAATTGGTGAGCCACAAATTGTTTAACAAACTTTTCGTTATGCTCAATATTGTCAGAATCAAGGAGAGATACGGATTGCTTTCGCACAAAATTGTGCAGGAAATAGAGGCAAAATTGACCACAAGTCAGCGAGACAAAGCTTTGATATCGATACTGGTTCCATTTGCAATAATTGGAATTATTTTTTATGAAGTGTAAAATATTGTTATTGTTAGGGATTGAGCCGTAACTACAAAAATAATAACATGTATTGTTTCTAAAAGCTATAGCAACCCAATGACTGCCAGGTTTTCGCTTAGAATCTAAGTTCACAATAAAACATGAATAGCTACCTAGTGTTTGAGGCAATTCATCTGAAGCGTAAACACCTCCGAATTTGGAGTGAAGAAGGAGATCGCTGCATCAACCCTGCAGAGAGATATAATGTCCATCTTAATAATCTGTGAAAATACTGCGATTTTTGTCGATCTCTATAACATTTCGATACTCTGAAAACACTATTAAATTAACTGTTTCCGGTAGCGCTTTACTAAATTTTAAATCTATTGATAAATTGCCATTGCGGGAAATACTCTCGTGCATTCCGTCAGCGCTGAGATCAGGTGTTAAATCTAGAGCGAACAAAGTATACCCATCCTTATATTCACTGAACCTGATATTAATGTCCTGATCCTTATGGTACCGACCTAAATCAGTGAATAGACTCATATAACATCTGCTGTAACAGTTAGAACCATCAAATTTCGGTTGAAAGGGTTTTGATGGAATCATTCGATTTCCGTCTAATACACAAAGGTATGTTAAGTCATAATGCTTAAAATTGAATGGATTCTTTGGGAAATCACCATTGAATGCATTATTAGAAACCATACCCATTATAAGTCGTGTCGGTAACTGTCCAATGAATGCATTTGGAATAGTTATGGATTGCATTCCTGAAGAAAGGGCGAAGGACTTCACTTCTGTCCGACGAATTGGCATTTTAATCGCCCCGTTCCCTAGTGCTGTTTCATGACCGATCATGATCGATGGTGCTACTTTCACTTTCCTAACAAATAACGACGCATGTTGTATAACCATTTTAAAATCGTACGTAGCTGACATCATTGTGAAAGAATCTTTATTTCTTTCTAATTTAATGCGTAGATTCACTGAATTGATAAGAAATTTGCTCTGATTACCTAGGTCGAAATGTAATGGACCTATCAAGTCCATTAGTTTGCTATCTTTACAGATGTTATACCTGGTTTAATAACCAGAATTTACATTATCAGCCACATTAGTGAGTTCTACCAAATCATGCTTGGAAGCAGTGTCTTTGTAGAAAAGCCCTGCTGTGAGCATCGATTCCTGGACAGTTCGCGGTGAAAGCAAAGCATCGAAAATGCATCTGTAAGCATAGTTTGCTTGTGAAGAAACTTGTTTATCATTTAGTGTCACTGAACATTCAGAAAATAAGGTGTTGAGTAGGTAGTTGATAGGTGCGACTTGGTCTGGTGTGCTAATTGCTGCTCCACTTTTCTTTTTTATTTTCACTTGGACTTGCAACAATGTATGACTCAAATCGATGTAATTATCCCCAGTGCCACTTACGTAAAATTCTATAGGTGTCTTATCACTCAGAGATGATACAGGAAAAATTTCAGTGTATGAACTTTCTTCAGTCGAGAGCTGAATAGGATTGACTTCGAAAAGGTCGTAAGCATTGGAAACACAAGCACACGCTCGCGAATCCATATTTAGGAGAATATGTCTTCTTTTAATTTCTTGCGGCTTCGCTTGACGCGTTGCGAATGATTTTTATTATAGGATCTCTTTCTTTTTATACCCGAGCCACTCTGGATTTTATGAAGAAAGTCATCTTTAATCTGTTTGGATGTTTCACGAAATCGCGATCTCGCAGAGTCTTTCAAAGACGAACCTGAAGCAACATCTGACATTACCTTTGAGCCTGCACTTAGGATATGTTTTCCGAGATATTTTCCTGCTTTCATTGCTATGGGAGTTATAAATCGGAATAAATTTGAGAACATTCCATGCCCTCTTTGGTGGCTAACTCCATGAAAATACGGCCCACCTCCTGACTGTACCTGTGACAAGTAATAATTCTCGCAAGCTTTTTGATCCAAATGCATTCTCTCTCACAGTCAGAAGTGGCCGCGGTGGTCGAGTGGTCTAGGCATCGGATCATGGCTAGCGTGTCATGAGTTCGATCCTAGTACCACTAAAGATCCGCCGTGTAGGGAAGCGATGCACGTTAAATCTGTCGAGAGCTCAAACGTCCTCCCGTTGGTGTGGTAGTTGGTGTGCCAGCTCAGGTGTCGTCCGCGTCACTTGACCATGGTTCAAAATTACGCGGACCGTCGCCAAAAGCCATCGTGTTGCTAATCAGTGCGACGTTAATATTCTCTCACTCACAGTCAGAATCGAAATGATTCTGCACAGCAATAGTTAAAGTTTAATACTGTTCTACGACGGAAAGAAAGAACTAAGAGTGATTTTCCGCTTGTAAAAATAATACCATCTCCAGAGCTACTTTTCAATTCGATTCCTATACAATCAATATAATTTTTGCGTAGGGGAAAATACAAAGGTCTTTGATCATTTATAACGATTTGATCTTCTTTGGTTGACATAACAGGAATTATACGAAGGAGTGGGGCAATAGTGTCCCCCACAAAATGCGATTCTATTATATCACTATAGACATAGATTTCAGTGATTCCTCCATCTAATTCCAGTTGATAGTCTGATATATGAGTGCCACCATAAAATGTTGATTTTTTTGAAACTTAGAAGGTCTTTCAAGCCGTCTTGAAAAGTAACACTAGATGTATCGGGTATATGCATTTTCACTTTATTATTAGCTAAATGGTTAAAAGCCAGATGTTTAAAAGAACGAAACAGTTGCTCTGAGGTTTTATAAAATCCCACTTCTAGTTCTAAATTCTCTGTTTTTTTCTCTTTTGCTGGAACCGTTGGTTTATCAGTAATGCTAACTCGAAAATGTTCATTCAGTGGAGGTCTTTCCACTTTTTGCAATACATGTAGAGTTTTACCGGTTAAAATAACATCTTTCGTCATGCTCAACTTCCTCATAAGCAAAGGGGCATATAATAACCGGAATTCGAGTTCAACATTTTTTTGAACAGTTATTTGAACCTTATTCTCTGTAAAGTCGAAAATAAAATCTGCCGCTCCTCCAATCCCAGTCTGCATAAGATTAAAATTTGTATGCTGGAATATTTCATGATGCATATTGTCGAGATCGGTATACTTATGATTAAACCTGGTGGCTCGAATTATATAATGCCTCTTAAGATTTCTAGCAATAATTTTTAGAAGATTGTCTTTGTTTGTCTTTGAGGGTTTTCTAAACACAAAACTCTCTGAATGTTTTATAATTCTATCCTCTCTCGGTAAGTGTAACATTGTTAACAATCGCGGTGCATCAACAGCTGTCAAATGTAGTTCATAATTCGGGGCGATATACACGATTATATTCTTTTGATCCAATGCAAAAGAGACAAAATGCCCAAATATACCTAATTTTTTTAAGTGAATTATTTGAATTGACATACATTAAATGTAAAATTATATTTATTTTATCAATTCGAATTGAGAATCATTTACTGATATAATTTGATTATCTTTCTTCCAAAGAGTTTACGCAAAAGCATATTGAAATATCAGTGAAGTTAATAATATAACTTTTGTGAAATCTTTTCAATATAATTTACCCAATTCCAGTTCTGGATTTTCAAATTCTTTATTATTATTTTTCAGATGCTATTGTATCTATTGCAAAAATATTAATTCAAAATAATCCAACACGAATTTTTTTTATTAAAACCATTTATGTTTGCAAATTCTGATTCTAAGGTCTCAGTAATTTAATTTTACCCAATTTAACATTCAGGAATTTTCTTTTTATCACATATTACATGCTGAAATGAAATAAAATTGGCAGGTGTTATCATCGAAAAGTAATTTCATCCGTTTACTCAGGGTAAACAAAAATAGTTAGGGAATTCCCCTTCTCCATTGTGATATGTTTACACAGTATAACGTCAATGTTAACGTAGGGATAATCATCTGGAAAAAGGGAATTTCCCTTTGCGTGTCTTTCTTCAAAAAAGGTTACAATAAGTACTAACATTTCTATTTTAAGAGTTCCTTTTATTTATTTGGCGATATCCAAAATCATCTGATCTCGATTGTTTGAAGAAAATATTAGAATGTTTGCTAAAAATGTCTTTTATTTTAAATTACAGATTTACATTATAAATTAAAATAATTAACAAATGCTTGATATTATAATTTTGTCAAGTTTTATCAACGATAAATTTATAATAAATATATTTAACAATAAATATATTCAATAAAAATATATTTATTATTAAATGTTTTTTGTCCGCTAATGCTTAAAATAAAAATAAGAATAATTTGTTTATCGGAATACTTTTGAGAAATAATAAGTATCTTTATGAGTAAAATAAAATAAAATTAATCTTTTTGAAAAAATACTACGTAAAGAAAGTAAAAATGTACTTTATTCAAATATCTCAAACGCTTTAAAATGTATTAAAATATCTATTTGTTGGAACACTCTTTTTATAAGGCCAAAACATCAGCACAAATAAAATGTTTTTAAGTATTAAAAAGAATAAAATGGAAATTCTTAATGAAAATTAAAATGATGTCCT
This sequence comes from Trichonephila clavata, assembly GCA_019973975.1. Taxonomy (NCBI): domain Eukaryota; kingdom Metazoa; phylum Arthropoda; class Arachnida; order Araneae; family Nephilidae; genus Trichonephila; species Trichonephila clavata. Next base: position 113,774 of record BMAO01027281.1, on the reverse strand, counting down.
GTATGTCACGTGTTTTATCAATGTTTCACGATAATAATACCTGAACTATACTTAAAAATGCGACTGTATGGAATTTGAACGTAATTTATACACTTAAGTTGAGCAGTTTCAGAATAGAAGCAGAAGATATAAAACTACAAAGTATGTTATAAGAACTAAAACAGTTCTTTATTTACCCTTCAGCTAGATAAATTCATGAATTTTCCCACTCTGAAAGTCCCACATCAAACTTTAGCCTCAGGTAAGTAGGACAGTTAAACATTTGAAACAGAAAATGGTATTGTTTCGAATTTGAGTGTGGAGAGAAAGCAGCCAATGACTCTAATTATTTGAAAAATAACAGAATTAGTAATAGACAAGGAGGAACAGATGGCTACAAGAAGACAATTCGACGTACCTTTATACACAAAGAAATATTGTAACATATTGTTTACAATAGTGCAAAACCCACTTGTTACAGACAAGATTTACAACGTTCCGGCTCTTTAGGACAGTTAGCAAGAACTCAGACGCAGATAAGTCTCTCTCTCATATCGCAGTTAACGCACAAATAGATTTTGATCTAGTAAAAACTCTCTTCTGAACCGAACTGACCTTTGTTTCAAAGGTCCTTTACATAGTCTCATGGATATTTCTAGAACGGCTGTTTTTAGAGCCTTCTCGATGATTTCTTGGTAATATAGTATTTTACTTCAAATTTATCATCAATCTGCTAACCCTGGTCACATTTTCTACGGTTGTCATTAGGTTATTTTTTCAAGTTCTCTTTGGGAAGTGAACTTTGCCTGTAAAATTCAATTTTCCCATAACTGTAGAGTATTACTGTAGAGAAAATAACATACGTGGCGTGTTTCAAAATGATTATGCAAATTGCAACTAAATAATTTGTGAACTTATAAATTATTCAAAATTGAAAAGTCGTCGCATTCGGAGCTAAATAGCACCAGCATAGCAATAATTTTATTTAGTAAATAGAATCATTAAAAATCTATCCCCACACTTGAGCTTATGTTTATTCCAAAAACAAAATTTATTCCATAACGTTTTTTGAAACTTTTCGCAGCAGAAAACTTGTATCGGAAATTTTCTGAGAATATGAAAGGATTGTAATAATTAAAAGTGAAAAGAAAAGAAAAACATCGACAAATTTATTTGTCTGACGACATTCAAAAATAAGATTTCACATCGTTGACTTTATCTCAGTTTGTGTTTAAATGCAAAAAAAAAATTAGATTATAGATATAACTAAAATGCAATCACCGCGAGGTAATAAAGTATGGATTAAATCAGTCACTGATTCGGAAAAAAAATCTCTCATTATGCAATTATTTATGCCAAATATTTCAAAGAAAATTGTAAGGCTGTGTTATTTTATGAAAGACATTAGTATGGAATAACAGAAGTTTATAGCGTAACATTAAACCAATGATAATAAAATGTACGCCAAATGCAGTAACCTTCCTAACACAGTAGAAGGAAGCAATAAAATTCAGGTTGCAAGAAAGACTGATTATTGACTTATCGGAAAGTCTTTATCTTTGTTTACAGTCAATGTGCACAGTTTCGATTTTGATGAAAATTGTCTACTGATAAGACCGTTATTCAAGTTCGGTGTTCTTTAAACACCGTGTTATTTGTTATTATTGATCCCTCGAGGTTACTTGTCGCACTTTAAATCGTCGCATTGAAAAAGTTTTGTAAATTTATTTGAACATTTGTTTTGAACACGTTTATACACAATGAATGTTAAAATTAATGTACCATATGATGCAATACGTGCACTCAATAGTGAAACTTCTCGTAAACCATTTAGGGTATCGGAAAAAGACCTTCCGAAAACCATTCGAGAACAGATTAAACTAAAAAAGCACATCAGAAAAGAGTGGAGAAAGTTCAGAAACCCTTTTAGAAGAAAGCTATTGAAGATGGCTCATACTAAATACAATGAGTTGATTGCTGCACATAAACCAGGATCTTGCCACGAAGTTATTGCTGCTTCTTTAAGTGAAGACAAATTATCCAAAGAAGCGGCAAAAGGATATAAAATTACTAATTGCAGAATGGTGCCGCTTATCGGATCAAGTGAACCTCTTCTTACATACGCCAAAAAGAGTCAAGAATTGATTAATCAAAATCTGAAACATAGATCTTTTCTTACTGAAGCAGATTTTGCAAAGCCTCATTCTCCTTTGTACTCCTCTCCCAAAATGCATCCTCGTAAACAGTCCGTCTTGCCTAAATGCGCATCTAATAATAAAAGTCAAAAAGAACGTGAACGTGACAGAAACATAAAAAAAAAAGAAGATCCTTGTTTATTGTTGCAAAACTCTCGTACAAGCACACTGCATAATGCAGAAGAAAATCTTAGATTATGTACCCCATATTCAGAAGGAGAGGAAAAACTCAACTCGGTCATCAGTTTCGAACTATGCCAATTGTTCACTGAAGCACTTAGAAATGTGATTGGTGAAAAAGAGTTTTGTTATGATGCTGGACTCATAAATCATAATTTTAATCTTCAAACTGTAATGAATCCATGGTGTTACTTCAATGATACCTCTGACAAAGACTTAAAAGAGATTCTTTGTTACGAAATTGCATACATATATCGAAGCAGCACTTGCATTTCTAGTGCTGTTGCACAGCATTTCCTGAATACCATGAATCAACATTCAAATATTCTGAAACGTTTGTTGCAGAAGAAAGAATTGAGAATCGTATCTATGGGTAACGGTTCACCGTCAGATGTGATTGGCATTATTAAAGTACTTGAGCACACCGCTGCAACATTTCAAGGTCATTTAGATGTTCATGTTTCAATAATAGGGATAAATAAGAAATGGAAAAAGACGTGCATCACCGTGCTTCAGTGTTTAGAACGTTTCAAGGATAGAACTATGAAAATTGATTTCATACCCGCTGATGCTTCTGACTTATTTAGTGATAAAATAAAATGTGCCGTTAGAAGTGCCGACATCGTCTCCATCGTTAAACTCTTTTCTGACTTGGAAGAGTATAATTACTCCCTGGAGTTCATGACTTCTCTGGTAAGTTTTTCATTATTATGTTCATATTTTTAACTCACTTGCACAAAGGCTGTTAGTGTACTGTATATGTTGATACCAGTCGCTACCCGCCCACTCAGCTGAGTATTTCATAATATTTCGTTTCTTTTTTTTTTACGTTACTGTTATTTAAGTCCTAACATTAAACCTTTGATTGTATTAAAAGATTTTTTTTATAGCACTAGTGTCTTGATTTAAAAAGGACAGGACTTAAAATTTCAAAAATAGAATTATATTTATCACTTAACCCCTTCCCTATCACAATCAATTTCCTCAAACACTAGCGGATCTCTACTCCTTAAAAGTTCCAAGTCTGTAAGTCTAATTTTTTAAAATCGAGAATTTTTTTTATTTATAACGCTTCCGCAATTCCCCTTTGCAGTCTATCTCCGAAAAACCCGTTCTAAGTGGACATCTAATCAAGAAAGGACACATACTCATCGAATTTCAATTTTATAAATCTAATACTTCAAAAAAGGGTATTTCTTAAAAATCTATAGTGTTCTCATGCCCTTCACCTTGGGAAGCCCGTGCTTACTGGATCTCTACTCAACAAAAGACACATGCTTACCAAATTTCAAATTTGTTAGTATAATAGTTCAAACACGGGAATTTTTGTCTAAAGCTCACCCGCAACCTCCTTTAATCCAAACAACTCGTTCTTAATGGATTTCTAAATAAAAGCAACATATATGCCAAATTTCAAGACTTTAAGCCAAATAGTTTCAGAGATCTTGTGATGAGTGAGTCACTTTTTTCTGTATATATATATAGTCTTGAAATTTGGCATATATGCTGCTTTTATTGAGTAGAAATCCACTAAGAATGAGTATTGAAACACACACACACATATATATATATATATATATATATATATATATAGGATATATTCCTTAGAACTTTCTCTTTCTGTAAAAGGTTAGATCATCCCTTTGCAGAGGACGGCAATTTTAGTCAAAAACAGCATTCCACAGCAACGCCATCTAGCGTGCTTATTAAAACACTGACGCGATTTTCTCGTCAGAGGCCCACGAATCATCGACTAGTAAGCATCGTATCAGCGCGTCCGCGTTCTTTCGCTACAACTGGCGGTAGGTCACCCGCACAACGCATAATGAGTTTTATTTAATTTCTAACGTCCTCCCAGAAGGGATTGACTATCTATCCTTCCTATAAATTTTCCTATATTAATGTCTGTCTATGAATGTTCCTATATTTTTAAATGCCTGCATGTGTGTCTTAATTTCCTTTTTGTAAATATTCCCCATGTAAATACTTTCCTATAATTCATAATAAATTATTTAGTTTCTTTAAACTAAGTTGTCTACTCTATATTTCAAAGTTAACCCATACATCATAAAAACCCCTAGACACCCAGCCAAATAAAAACCCCGCAATCTGAAGAATCTAACTTTTTCGGAAGATTTCGGTTAGATTCCCATATATATATATATATATATATATATATGAATCGATTAATTCTTTTCAGAATAATTTGGAGTTCCAAAAAATTTTACATGAAAAATTGTTTATAGTAAATATTGCATGTGGCAGTTGAATTTTGTTTTTAAAATTACTTTTGATCCGTGTCTTTGGCTTGTATTGACATGTTTCTAACATTTTCCGAAAGCAAGTATTAAGAAACATTACCTATACTTTTAATTAAGTAAAGTGTGTTTCGTTTTTTATACTTGGACTATATATATATTTTTTTAGAACCGTAAGGGTAATTTTGAAATTTAAATAGCAAATAAAGGTTACGCAATAAAATTGAATGGAATTTAAGCTATAAGTAAAAACTATAGACTGCATTAAAGTTTAAATAATAATATGTACAGTAATTTTAATTATAATAATGAGATGAATATGATTGTGTTTCATTTTAAGGAAGTAAAATACATTGTTAATGTAATAAGGAAAATGGCTTCTGATTTAAATTTCCAAAAATGAAAGATGTGTATTTTTGCATTTAGTTTTCATTCAGACTTTAAGAAACAGTTTAACAGTGCTCTTTTTTCTTCTTTTAAGTACCGAAATTAATTTAATATTTTTAAATATCTTTTATTTTTTCTCCTTATTTTCACTACTGTTTTCTTTATTTCTCTCTCTCTCGGTCTCTCACTCACACACACTCCTATATATAATTATTTAATAATATACAAAACCACTATTATTTTAATTAATGGAAACAGGCAAGTAAAAAGTAATGCAGTATAGGAACAAGTAGAATAGCTACAATAGCAAACTATTAGGCTTAGGAATACGATTGTAGGGTTAAACATGTCATTTTTTTAATTATACGTAGAGAGGGGACATGTCTCATGCAACTACAATGAAATATGCACTAATTTAAAGTCAAAATTTATAGAAAATTTGTGACTTTAGTAATATGTAACACATATATAAATCTTTTATAAACAAGTACCTTTATATATATGTAAAATAAATATTACTGACACTTGTTCAAAATTAAGTACAGTAAAGTACGTTTAACACGAAAACGTTTAAGACAAAATAATACAGCGTTCCCGATAAACTATTATGTATTTTCATGCCTTTTTCTCTTAACACGAAACGAAAATCGCTTAAAACGAAAAGAATTATTTTCTGGGAATGAACAAAATACTGAAAACACCACGTTTTTAATGAAATGTTTGAAAGCTTCTGTATTATTGGACTTTCCTATTGCATCATCGGAAGAATTTGTTGCATTAAGTGATGTTAACGTGTGTCCAGCTCTAATTTTGGCAGACATTTGAAGTTTGTTCAAAGTTCAAAAAACATCATCGATGCAGATTCCGGTGACGAAAATGAAATGTATAAAGCAGCTTCTGTTCCAACACCATCTGAAATAAGGAACATCATGAAAAGTATGCGCAGTTATTTAAACGCACATTCCCATGGTGAAATGAATAGCAAAATGGACGACATTGAACAATTTCAATTTGATGCTAAAAAATACATTGCAAAGGAAAATAACAGATTATTTTCCAAAAACTCAATAAATGCTTCCTTTTTCAAAAATTTTGTATTAAATCTCCTTAAGTTCTTGCGAACGTTTTTCTTTCATTGGTTTTTACTAAATACTTGCATATATACACATTTTCCTTCCTTCCTCAGGGGCTTGACAGCTCAGGGTGGGTGACAGCTTCTCAAAAAGACTTTTCCAGACTAACCTTCTTCCTCTGCTAGTGTTCCCCAATTATTTGTTCTCAAAACTAGGAGATCTTTTTCCAATTTTCACATCTATGTATATAAAATATGCTCTAATACACTTAATTTTGTTGAATATGTTTTTTTTTTTTTTGCAATATCTTTTAACACGAAATTCTTTCTGCACTAAAAAAATATTTTAGTCCCCCCTCCCCCCCAGTTTCGTGTTAAACGATTTCCACTGAACTCAAAATAAACACATTATCATGCAAAAAAATAAAGAAAAAACATTCTTAAACTATTTATTTTTTTCAAAATTTTATTTCTGAAATAATTTATTTGTTAATTTTAGCTTCAAACCGTGCTGGAGCTGGTCCAGATCGGAGCTTTGGTTTTCGTGCTGGATTATTCAGATATGCCTGTCATAAAAGCCTGCGGAGGATATTCTGGCTCTGTGCCAGGGTGCAACCTGCTCAGTGAAACTCTGTGCGGTCTCTACACACTGGACAAATCCGCGGTGGAACATTGGCTCCGATTCCGGAATTCAATTCATGGATTCGGTGCTGACATGTGCAGTATTTACCTGGATGCGTTTTCCAGGGTTTGGCTTAAGGTTTGCCTCACGAAATATTCCAAGAGATTCTTAGAACATAAAACTTGTGATTTTGAAAGGAGCTGCGAAGAATTCAGAGTGCTATGTTCCAAATTAAGCATAGAGTGCGAGATGTTCTTAAAAGAACCTAATGAAGATTCCTTCAAAGTTTTTAGAAAATCTAGATTAACTAGAAAGAAAAAAACTAAGAAACTAAGAAAGGACGTGGTAATGGCTGCTGAACGTGTTATAAATGAACGACAAATATTTTTAAAATCGATTATCGAAGCAAGACGAGAGGCAGAAAAAAGGAAACAGATTTACGAAGAATCTTTGAAGGAGTTATTGGAAGATTTCGAACACAAAACAATCATATGTCATAAGTCGTAGAGACAATTTTTGAAATTAGTTAACATATAAAGCTTGTTACAGGAGAAATACTTTTAAGGTACCGGACTACCCTAAAACTGTGAATTTTGTCAAAAGTTGACAATTTTTTTATGATTTTATTCTTTGGCTCATCTTTTATTAGCTTTATAAAAATGCAAAGTTTATCATTTTCCGTTTACTAGAACAAAAACTACAAGTCAAAGCAGATGCCATTACTTTAAGCAAGATGTCCTACTTTAAAACGCATTTTACTCGAAATGTGATTTTTTGAAAATGATCAAATGGGGTCAGAGATTGCTCAAAAAGTTTTGAACATAATGAACTGAAATTTTTTCTGTAAGTTCTGTATAATAGTAGAATTGTTTTAACCTCCAGATGTATCAACCACTGTTTTATTACAAAATTTACAGTCCCTTATGTGAATATAATCACTGTCTTTTTAAGCATTTTCATATAGTAACCGAGATAAAGTGCTCTAGTTTTTGTAAAAAAGAAAATATCTCTGATCCTGAAGGTCATTTCAAAATTTAATAATATAGCAACACATTAGATTGAAAAAATTGAAGATTTGTTCATAAACCTTTGGTGCAGAATGGGCCGCGTTTATGCTATTTTTTGCCAATTTTTACCTATTTGTTCCCATTTTAGTAATAATAATTTCTTTTTCTCTTCTTAATTTTAGCACATTTTTCTTAAAATGCACTAAACAAATCTAAAAATAACAACAACAAAAAAATCCCCATATCTTCTTTTTTTTAAAAAAAAAGTTGTCGCAACCAGTCGGATACCTGAAGAGTTTTTAAAGTGCCTTTCGAATCTAACCTTTCTGCAAAAGAACAATTATTTTTGGTTACTTGTGTAGCTTCAGCTTCTGAAATAGTTACTGATACCGCAGAATTATTTGATAAAATATACTTTCAGAATATCGAAACACAATTTCAAAAACATTCTTTGTACTACAAATGACGTACTAGTAAAATATTAATATGATGACACAAAACTTTTCCTGTTTTAAATCGCAGTTTATATTGTTTTTACCAGAATTGCAAGCCTTGTTTATGTTCTTGAAGCTTGTTTTAAGGGTATTTGTTTATTTTATGAAAGAAATATAGGAACTGCCTAGATATGATTATAATCCAGAGCTTCTCAAACTTTCAATGTTTGCGGCCCAATTTTTAATGATAATTTTCATCGTGCCCTCTTCCCTACAGAGGCAATGTATTGTATTCAATAATAATGTGCTTCAACGCTAAAGCTACAATACGAATTTAATGATAAATAAATGACAAATTATATCAAGATAAGTATTAACTTTTGTGTATGACAAGCCCGTGGGGTAACTGATAAATGTAAAATTTGTTCTTAACTAAGCATTGGTGAATTTTTGATGAAATACATTGTGAAGTACTGATACATTTATAAGTATATTATATCAATGTAACTTTGTATTTTATTTTTTATTATGCCAGAATTTATTTTCTTTTGCTTCCTTTCAGTAAATTAATATATTTTTTAAATAATCCTTTATTTTCGGCTTTTTGATATGCTCGCACCTCCCTGATAAGATTATCATGCCCCCCCCCCCCAGTTGAGAAACGCCGTAGTGTAACGTTTTTAAAGAGTGACTTAAGATTTATATATATATATATACTAGCTGTTACCCGCCCGCTTCGCTGGGTATTTCATGATGTTTTATAAATTTCTACTGCTTATATATATGTATAAATTATTGATATATAAGTCCTAGCACTAAGAATTCGATTGAATTGAAAAATATACTTATACCTGTAACTGTCGCCTGTTGATAAAAAAAAAGGGCAGAACTCATCTAATTTGTATTTTCTAAAAATCTCTAAAATTGAAGCATAGAATGATGTTTGCTCTTTCGTAACTCAAAAACCAAGTGGATTCCCACAAAACCAATTTTCAGTGGATCTCTACTCCGTAAATTGAACATGCAAGCCAAATTTCAAGTCTAAATCTAACCGAAAAAAACAAAAGTTTTACTATCAATATCCCCGTAATCCCGTTGAGAGCCGTTTTCTAAAATTACCGCTCTTAGCGGATTTCAATTCAACAAAAGAAAAATGCAAACCAAATTTCATTATTATAATCCTTGTAGCTCGAAAAAAGTAATTTTTTTTGTCAATACGTCCCAGTAACCCTCTGCAACCCCCCAGAACTTGATTTGCTTAAAATTTATTCTTAGTGGATCCCTATTCAACAAAATAAACTTGCTTAACAAATTTCAAGTATATGGGTCTAACAATTAAAAACAGGATTTTTTTCTGTAACTCCTCTTGACCCTCGCAAACATCTTTGGGGTCAATTTTCATTTTACTCTTTGTTAGAGGAACTCTATTTCATGAAAGGAACATGCCTACCAATTTTCATGCAGGATGATCAAGTAGTTTAAAAATGGAAATATTTATCGATTACGCCTCTTAATCTCCCGAAATTAAACTTGGTAGTTGATATTCGCGAAACCCATTTTGTAGCGGTTCTCTACTGTACGAAAGGAATCTGCTTATCAAATTTCAAGACTGTACGTCTAACAGTTTAAAAATGGGGATAATTGTCTATAACGCCACTTGAGCCCCCGCAACGCCACTTCTGGGTCTGTTTTCACAAAACCCATTTTGTAGGGGAATTGCACTCTATGAAAGGAATCTGCTTAACAAAATTTGAAGACTGTGCGTCCAATTAATTAAAAATGCAAAAAAATTATCAATAACGCCCTTTGAACCCCCGCAACACCACCTAGGGGTCGATTTTCACAAAACACATTTTGCAGTGTATTTCTATCCTATGAGAGGAATCTGCTAACCAAATTTCAAGACTGTGAGTCTAATAGTTTAAAAAAGAAATAATTATTTATATTTGCCCTTAACCCCTCGCAACACCCCCTTTGGGGTCAATTTTCTCCAAACCCGTTTTGTAGCGGATATTTACTCTATGAAAGAAACATTCCTACCAATTTTCAAGCAGGTAGGTCAAATAGTTTTAAAACGAAAATAATTATCTCTTACGCCACTTATTCCCCTGCAACGCCACTTAGAGGTCTGTTTTCACAAAACCTTCTTATAGCTGATCTCTACTCTATGAAAGAATTCTCTTTATCAAATATAAAGACTGTGCGTCTAATAGTTTAAAAATGGAAATAATTATCTATAACGCCCCTTAAGTCCCCTCAACGCCACTTGGGGGCAATTTTCACGAAACCCATTTTTAGCGTATCTCTACCCTATGAGAGGAATCTGCTTACTAAGTTTCATGACTGTACGTCTAATAACTTAAAAATAGGAATTTATAACGCCCCTTAAACCCCCGCCCCCGCAACACCCGTTGGGGGTCAATTTTCCCAAAACCCATTTTGTAGCGGATATTTACTCAAGGAAAGAAACTTACCTACCAATTTTCAAGCAGGTAGGTGAAGTAGTTTAAAAACGGATATATTTATCTATTACGCCCCTTAATCCCCCGCAACGCCACTTAGAAGTCTGTTTTCACAAAACCCGTTTTGTAACTGATCATTATTCTACGAAAGGAATCTATATATATCAAATTTAAAGACAGTGCGTCAAATAGTTTAAAAATTTAAATAATTATCTATGACGCCCCCTAAGCCCCTGTAACGCCACTTGGGGGTCGATTTTCAGCAAACTCATTTTGTAGCGGATCTCTACTCTTTGAAAAGAATACGCTTACCCAATTTCAAGATTGTACATCAAGTAGTTTAAACATGGAAACAATTATTATTAAAGCCCTTGCGTACGCCCCTTGCGTTTGGAATTTCGGAAAATCCTTTCTTAGCTGATGTCTACTCTATCAAAGGAATATGTATACCAAATTTCAAGTCTGTAGGTTGAATAGTTCCAGAGATTTCGTGATTAGTCAGTCAGTCAGTCAGTCAGTCAGTCAGTCAGTCAGTGAGTGAGTCGCTTTTCTCCTTTATATATATAGATATATATATATATGTTTCTTGAAATCGGGTTTAAATCTTCTAGCTTTGTTAGTGATATAATTTTGTATTATCAATTTTATTATGCCATGTATATTTCTTTTATTTTATGTTACTATATATATATATATATAGTGTTAATCTGAGATTTTATAATAAAAATGTATTTAATATGTGTTTATTTCTGTTTTGTGTTGTAATAAAGAAACGAGGCAAATACATTTTTACACAATTTTGCTTTTCTTTGGAAAAAAGTTGACTCTTAATTTTTGAACTTTAATTATAATTTCAAATTATAGAGTGTAATTATAAGCGTAATTTCGGAAAGTGAGCAGAAATATTTTTTATTTTGTTATTGTTGAATCAAAAATTCACTTTGTGATACGCATGTATTTTTAGACTACAAATGCTGTTAACATTCTAAAAACATATGGAATTTTTTCCTTTGCCTTTTCTTTTTTTAAAAAAGTTTTGCTGAGCATCACAAATATGTATTGAAATTGAACTCACAGTGGTGGAACAGCTCATAGAGGCCAAGGCCAACTGCGTCTATCTCAGTTTAAGTAACCTTAGGTATTGGAGTGTACGTGCAGATGTTTCGGTCAAGTGGTCAGTCTGACGCGAAACCCCCATTGTTAAGTTCCCAGGCAAGTTTGGTGCTTGGTCGACCCGCTAAAGTGATAAAAGGCTGAGTAGCAACCTTGCTCAGCACGGGATTTGAACCCCTGGACCTGTAGTGTTGAAGCCCGATACAGTACCACTCAGCCACTGGGCTTCCATATGAATTGAGGAGAGAGTTATTCCAAAACAGATCTTAAAATACTGCGGACGGAGACTATTTTAAGAAAAGAACAGATTAAAGTTATGATTATGTAAAGTATTATTTGCAATTCTCCTTATCATTGATTTTTTTCCTTGGAGAACACTATTTTATAAACTGTCAAAACAACTATAGATATGTATCGATAATTTAGCGACAGTTTCTTGTAAAAAAAAGTTGCATTCGCAAGCTTTGACCACTGATTCTACACTTTAATCGAAAAGTTTCTAGCATCTTAAGTCCTAAAATCCGGTAATTCTGTCTATATTTATAAAGAAAGGAAAAGTGCAACTGAAATAAGTGATTATAATAACCCACCGCGTGTAAAGGAACTAATTCAGTTAAATTTGTCTTAACTTTGAACGGTGGTCAAAATGACGAAGGCGACAACTCTGAGCTGACAATCCACTCTTTGAACTTCCACACCATACCAACTTGAGGACTTAGAGATTTTATTTGCCTTAACCTCCTCTACACGATGCACCTATTAATAAACTAGGGAAAATGTTTAGTTGCAACAGGACACACAAATATTAAAATATCCAAAACAGACAAAACAAAAACTCGTGTAGAAGCCTTACGAATTTTGTTCAAGGAAATATATTTAAACCAGCCTATTTTTAATCACATAAAGAGTATATATATTTATTTATTTTCCATTTGCATCAGAAAATCAAACAGAAAAATACCTTTTCTTTTCCCATTTCAAAAGCGCATTCATAGAAAATGAAACTGATAAAAATTTTATTTCTATAATTAGAACTGAATTGTTCTTAAAATGACTACATGTCATTTTTATATAAACCAGTGCTTCTTAAACTTTCAATTTTTTGGTCCAATTTTCAATCATAATTTTCATTGCACCCTCCTACATACAATAACAATGTATTTTACTCAATAATAATGTACTTTAATGCTAAAGCTGTAATACGACTTTAATGATAAACTGTACAAGTTATTAAGATAAGTATTAAATTTTGTATATGAAAAGCCCTTGCATAAATTAACTCTTATTAACTTAGCCCAATAATCTAGTATTGATGAATTAATGACGAAATACATTGTGCAATACGGATACATTTATAAGTATATTATATCAGTGCAAATATGTATTTAGTTTATAATGTGTCAGAATGTATTTTCTTTTGATTCCTTTCAGTAAATCAATATATTTTTAAATTATCTTTTATTTTCGACTTTTCGATATACTCGCACCACCGTGGTAGGATTATCATGCCCCACGAGGTGGGCGCGCCCCACAGTTCGAGAACCGCTGATATACACCAAACAAACTCAACTTACTCTGAAATATTCTTATCTTCACAAAATTACCTTTAAAATCAAAAATAAAGGAGAGTTTATGAAACTTTACTTTCCCTTTTATTAATCCCTACCGTATTAAAATTTCCCTTTTTGATGTAGTTGACTATTTTTGACAAATATGTCTGGTAATTTTTAAACTGATATGGCATAAAGAAACCTTGAGACGCACTAAGTAAATAGATTAAAATGGTTTGAGTGTTAAAATTCTTCCAAAATAAAATAAAAGAGTTTTTTCCCCATAAAATTTGAATTTTTGCACTGTGTTCAAAGTTTTAAATTTATGAAGGTATATAACATTAAAAATTATGTAAATATTTCACATTACGAACAAGTCAAGGTTGTGAATTTGAGTTTAGTGTAATTAATTACAGTCGGACCTCAATTTAACGAAGTCACTAAATCCCGAAAAAAAAGTTCGTTTAAATTGAAAATTGGTTAAACAAAGATTTATCTTTTTATACACTTAAGAAACCACATAAAACAAATTTTTAAACTCATAAAAATTAAATATTATTTGAAAAAAGTAATTATTCACACTTTTTTTTGAAAATTAATATCTATTCATTTCATATATATTTTACCCATCATAAAGTAATCTGCATGAACAAGAAAAAAAAATCATTGTCCAGGAATACACTGTATTTTCAACTTAAAAATTATTTTGTATTAGAATTATTGAATTTTTTAACGACATTTTCTAATTTTAAGCCTACAAGTAACTTCAAGCATGCAATATTTTATAACCAATCATTTTAAACATACGAGTAAACTACGACTCTAAATTTAATTACTAATGTACCAATACGAAAAAAAAAATAATTGCACAAAAAATTCTACGTACATACACTCAAGAGCCAAAGCTTTATGACCACCTGTCAATAACGAGTTGGCCCACCTTTGGCTCGCAACACAGCTTCAACGCACCTTGGCATGGATGCCACAAGTCCTTGGTAGATGGCCGGAGACAGATTGTACCAGATGTTTAAGTAACGGTCACGCAAATCCAAGATATTGCGAATTGGTGGTCTTTGAACTCTGAGCTGCCGTCCCATGACATCCCAAATGTGTTCTATCAGATTGAGATCCAGTGAGTTAAGCGGTCAGGACATTAACTGGAATTCAGCATCATGTTCCGGGAACCACTCCAACACAATTTTAGCCTTGTGACACGGGGCGTTGTCCTGTTGGAACATTCCATTTCCACCTGGAAAAACAGAAGCCATGTAAGGGTGCAACTGGTCCGCAATAATGTTCAGATACCCTGTAGTATTCATGATCTGATCTACTACAACCACGCGTCCCAGAGACGCCCAAGGGAACGTCCCCCAAAGCATAATACCGCCACCACCGGCCTGTGTATGACCTACTGAACATTAAGGGAGCAACTGTTCGCCTGGAAGACAGTGTATCCTGACACGGCCACCGGCGTGATGAATGATAAACCATGATTCATCTGACCAGGCAACTCTCTCCCACTGATCTATGGACCAGTCGTGAGTTTCCCGGGCCCAGCGCAGGCGCAGTTGGCGATGACGCTTGGTCAACAAAGGCACACGAGTGGGACGTTTGCTGCGTAGCCCCATATCCAACAGTGTTCGTGTTCGCTGAACAGTGTGCTCCGATACTATTCTACTTGGCCCTGCATTGTATTGGGCTGTCAGCTGAGCCACTATCTGGCTCCGGTTTTGCTTCACCATGCGAAACAGTCTCCGACGACCTTTTTCTTTGATAGCGTGTGGACGTCCAACACCATATCGTCTACTGCTGGATTCACCGTCATTCATCCCCTTTGCATAAGTACTAACTGTAGATCGCGGAAAACCCACGAGACGTGCAGTTTCGGAAATACTTGTTCCGAGCCTTTGAGCCATTACAATCTGTCCTCTATAAAAGTCGCTTAGATCCGCAGCTTTCCCCATCACACACAGAAGTAAGTGAAAGAATGATTCTTCAGACTCTCCAGCAACAGTGAATTTCCACTTCCACCTGATCACGTGCCTTTCACGTCATCCAGGCGAGTTCATTGCAAAATGTAGAGGGGGTCATAATGTTTTGGCTCTTGAGTGTATTTTGTAAGTGTATAAGAGTGTATAAGAAAAATGTAAATTTTCTGAAAATTAAATTCTTAAAAAATTTCTATAAGAAAAAAATGTTAAATTTTAATGCAGAAAAAAAAATTAAATCCTATGATTAAAATAACTAACCTCGGAATTTCGTGATCCCGGGAATGCAAACCCTACTAATCGCCCTAAATTGACCCCTTTGCTCTTATTACTTAAATTCCGGTAACTTCAACTAATATATGTCTAACGGTTCAGCTGACAACAATCACCAAACTCCTCTAACATCCCTCTTCACTTGACTTTAAATAGCAACTCTTATTAACATGAATCACGTTTCCCATTCAGAAAGTGATTTTATAATCATATAATGTTCAAAATGAATTTTCCCTAGAGGGTAAGTTAGAATCACAAATAGATTCCCTTAAAAGTTGACTGACTACGTTCGAAAAACGTGATTTTAAAGAAGCGTATAAATGGATAATTTTTTTGATATTTAGTGTCAGTAATCAAAAATTAAATTAATAACAGTGAATTATTGGGATTATCTGTTTATATCCTTTCGAATTTGATTTAAAGGCTTCTTAACCCGGGAGTGGTCACGCGGGGTACAGAGTAACTCTAGGCTCATAAAATCTTTAATTCTGGGAAAACTCTTTATTTGTTGCCAAGGTCATTGTCAGTATCCTCCTACATGAGAATCTTCATGGGTACTGAAATGTATTTGTCACAGATTGTCCCCTTTTTTTGGGGAATGACAAACGTTTTCCAAGATATTTTCTATGCACAGATTACATTTTCACACTGTGAACACTTTAGAGGTTTTGATTGATGTGTTGTGCCAATCATTATAGTTTATAAATGTAAATGAACAGAATATATAGAAAGAAATAGGCATCAGTGCGATCTCTATTAGATGAAGTTGAAACTGATCAAGCAAGGGAAGAATCTGCTGAAATAATGAATATTTTTATCCAGATATCGAAAGTAAATTTGAGAAAAGTGATGAACACACATGAAACGTTTGAGTTGAAAGAAAGCTTTCAAATGCTTCCAAAAAAAACGATCAAGAAAGATATGAAGCCACAAGTGTACAGAAGACACACTGTGCCCTGTCAAAAAGACAAAAGCTAGAAAAAACTCTAGATGCTATTTGTCTATCATCAAAGGACAATGAAACTACAATAACTTAAGCAAAACACGACAGTTTTGCCTGCAAATATTATTGCTTTAATGTTAACGAAAACCGTCTGTGTATGTGTGTGTGTGTTATTTATGTCCTTTATTAAGGACACGCCCATTTTTGAAATATTTTAGTTCAGTTTTATCGCATTTTTCTCAAATTATGAAAGAAAAATTGAAAGGTCCTTAAAAGTAGGTACGTATACTTTCTCTTACCCAAACTATTCACTAAAACCCAAATTTTTTCATGTACAATAAAAATAATTATAAAAAAACGGGATTGGGGTAACTCAGTCACCCCGCGTGATCCTCAATGTTAGTATGAAGTGCTCGCCTGCTTCAGGGTTAACCACTATTGCGTTCGAATCCCCCAGAAACCCCAACAATCAGCGAGATCTCCACTTCAACCAGTATGCGTAGGAGGTACTGCGCCATGTTAACTATTATTTAGTATTTTTAAAACGCCTTCTAGCTTTAATAAAATCACTGCACTACATTTCAAATCAAAAAGAAAAGAATTGAAAACCGCAACAAAGAACTTGTAAAACATTCGTACTGTCTAGACCATAGGTTCTCAACGTGGGCGATAACGCCACCTTGTAGGCGTTTGAGGCTTTCAGGGGGGCAGTAAAAGACCCAGAGAAAATTAGAGAGCGTTGAGATGGCACGGAGAGGCTTGGGAAGATTAACTAAATATAGTCTAAAAAAGACTAAAGTACACGCTGATTATGTACTAACAAAAGTAAACTTTAATACTGCTTACATGTTGATTGTATGTATTTAAATCCTTTCTATATCACATGTATGAAAATTCACATATTTCGGTAGTGCGGGAAATGGATAAAAAACTCAGATTACATTATATTCAGACCTACATTAAATTGAATGATATAGGGCATTTTAATTTATTTCTTTAGTGCACATGTTGTCTTTGTCTGAGAGCAGTAGGAAATATATTCCGTCCACTGCCTTTCATTTCGTATATTATCTAGGAATCATAATTAAATATGTTAACCAGGAATGAAAGTGTGTTTCTTTAAAGACTGAAACGATCGATTTACATTTATTTTGAAAATGCAATAGTTTATTACGAATTACTTCGTATCACAAACCGTATGCCTTTCTTTATAACAGGTAGCTAAAACTTATATTCCACTCTTTTAAATGTAGAAGAAATTCAGTAGTTTCAAGTTCAACAATATCCTATCTAGACTAAAATATAAAAAAAGACACATTTAAATATATTTGTGGCAATAGCTATTTCAGATTCGTAAGTAAAAAAATTGGGGCTTTAGAAAAAAAATTAAATTAAAAAATATATTCTTTTAGTATATGAAATTTTTTAAAACGTAACTCTTATTTTTACCAAGTATTATGTACACTCTTATTTTTCTAGAATGGGAGGGGGTGGTATCGAGAAATATTCACCAGAAAAGGGGGCGGTTTCGAAATATTTTCTAGAAAGGAGGGCGCCAATTCAAAAAAGGTTGGGAACCTATGGTCGAGACTAAATCTCTATTTTAGTCACCTCACGTTTCAAGCAGATAAAAAAGCACTGTAAATAAAAGCAAAAGCACTTATCACTTTTCCGACTAACAGTCATGCATGTTTGTCTGCATTTCTTATTTCGGTTTTATCTTGCAATCGTCGCCGTTGCAATATTTCCTAGAAAAACTCATCGAATCTGATACGCAAATTAAAAACAGCCGCGCTGTTTTTAAAAATTTCACTGATATAAACTTTGTGGGTGTGGTTATCTTTGTAAACCTTATATAGAAACCGATACCGGAATAGCCATAGACCCTTTTTCCGGTGTAATGTTAGCACGTGAAGTTCTTAAAATTCTGTTCACCAATAATAACCCTGGTGTTACTTCAGATTGCGACATTAATAAGCATTGAATCATTCTACTTCATGTTGGAAAACTTTAATACTGCTTTTTAAAAATTATATACAGCGGACTCTCGATAATTCAAACCTTCGATAATGCGAACCTCTCGATAGTTCGAAGTATGTGTTCAGTCCCCAGAATAACTCTTGATATTTCGAACTAAAACAATACGTTTTGAGGCACTCAATATTGCGAAGTAAAATTTGTGGCTGGTCAGACTACAACATGCGATAGTTCGAAGTTCTTAAAAAACTCTCGACAATTCGAAAAATCACTATCATGTACAGCCCAGTAGCAAATAGGTTGGAGCTTACAAGTTTTATGTTGTATTATCTCTGCTTGGCTCCCATGTTACGTAACCCATTTGATCACCATCTGCTAGCTACCTCTTAGTTTTTTCTGGTTCTTCAGGCGAAAATACACTTTTATTGCTTTCCTTCTTCTATTGGACAATAGACCAACAGCACCTGTTGTAAGCCGTCCATATTTTTCGCTTAACACGCGGCCTTGCTACACATGTGCTCAGAAAGGATGGTCCACTATAGTGAAGAAGAGATGCATGTGATTGTGTATGAATGTATTTTTTTTTTATTCAGGACTTTTAACTTCTGTATCATAGTTATACTGTATGATATGTACTTTTAAAATATTGTAAAATAATTTTATACACATGTATAATTGTTAGTTGTTTTATTTTAATGTATAGTTTCAAATTTATGTGTGTTAGAAAAAAACTTCTCTTCGTGTATTTTGGAAGTTTTTTCTACTCTCTTGACAAAGCGAAGTTTTTCATTGGACCCTCCAACTTCGAATTGTCGAGAGTCAACTGTACATATATATATATATGATACAACAAATTGATATCTACTCATAATTCGACTCTCCTTTATTTACACTCATGTCCATAAATTAAGGATAATTCAGAATCACACAGAAATTGAACTCTAAAATAAAAATTTCACCTGTAGAATTATCACACACATCTTGAAGAAGAATATGCAAATTACAGGAAACCACCAGATGGCTCGGATAGTACGTCACAATGACGAGAGTGTAAGAGAGGGGTATATAAGGAATGGTGGCAAAGAAGTAAAATTGTTCACAAGCGCTTTAAAAGCATTTCAGTGCAATAACCGCATAGTTATGGCACAAAGGAAGCATTTGGATGATTTTTTAAGTGGTAGAATTATCGGACGACTGGAATGTGGACGTAATCAGCTGGAAGTATCCGAGAAACTTGGAATCGCCCAGAGTGTCATCTCCAGGCTTTGGCAACGATTCCAAGATGATGGTAATGTGAGTAGATGTTTCAGCATAAGTCGCCCCCGAGTTACAACGCCGAATGATGACCTATATTTGGCAGTTACTGCCAAAAGAAACAGACGGAGCACAGCTTCAGACCTGTCTCGTCAGCTCTCTTCAGCTACCGGTACTACAGTTTCAAGGCAGACCGTGTACAGACGCTTAGGACACATTGGTCTATATGCTCGTAGGCCTGTCAGATGTGTTCCCCTTACCGCAACTCACTGTCGCCTGCGATTAACCTGGAGTAGAGAGCATGCATTGTGGACACCGCAACAGTGGTCTTGTGTGATGTTTTTCGACGAGTCCAGGTTTAGTTTGCAGTCTTATCCTCGCCAGACTTTCATATGGAGAGCGCCAGGAACCCGTTACCACCAAGAGAACACCATTAAAAGACACCGTTACGGTGGTGCAGGATGGCTCGTTTGGGGAGGAATTATTCTTGGTTCCAAAACTGACCTGCATGTTCAGAGTGTAACGATGACAGGCCACATCTATCGGGATGTCATTCTGGAACAACATGCACGTTTGTTTCGGGGCGCCATGGGTGCTGAATTTCTGTTTATGGATGACAACGCCCGTCCTCACCGTGCAAACATTGTAGACGAATGATTTCAATCGGAGGATATCACCCGTATGGAATGGCCAGCTTACTCACCGGACTTGAATCCAATAGAGCATGTGAGGGATATGCTTGGCCGACGAATTGCAGCCCGTCAACCCCCTCCCACCTGTCTACTGGAACTTCGAAGGGCATTGCTTGATGAGTGGAGTGATATTCCCCAAGATCAGATTGATAATTTGATACTCAGCATGCGTAGGCGTTGTAAGGCCTGTATTGCATCGTCCGGGAGACATACTCCGTATTAACCATCATACTAACCATGTTATACTGTTTTTTGTAAAAGGTTCTTTTTTGAAATTTGCTCCAGGGAGTAAAAATCGCAATTTTTAATAATTATGTCAAACATATAGCATCTTTTTTGCTCTTTATCTTTTGTTTAATAAATAGACTTTAAAAATAAGTCAAATTTGTTTTGCTTCTGTCTCTTTCTTTGCCTGAACTTCATTATCCTTAATTTATGGACATGAGTGTATAACATCTAATTCATAAATCCTAATACCCTATTTTGAAACGCGTCTCAGTTTATCTTTTTCCAGGGCCTTAAAAACATTACGTTGGTATATATATTACTCATTCTTTAGAAATTGAATTTTTGATACATTTATTGACAATTCAAAGAAATACAAGATCATTAATTGCTTTCATGCGCCTTACAATCAGGGATTTAATATTCCCTAAGCAATGGTGTCATTTCTATAAATAACTAATTATTGTTTTCGCCTAAACACGTAGCTCTCTTTTATAATGCATTTTTCCCTGTTCTTACTTGTATACAAAAACTTGATAGTTGAATAATTCACTTTTTGTCTTCGTCAAAATGTAAAGCACGCATGTATTTTTGTGCTATGTTTTTTTTCTGTTTTCTGTGTTGTGTTGTTCAGATATGTTAGTGTGCCTCTACATCATAGGTTCCCAACCTTTTTTGAACTGGCGCCCCCTTTTCTAATAAATATTTCAATATCACCCCCTTTTATAGTGAATATTTCGACACCGCCCCCTTTCTTAGTGAATATTTCTATACCGCCCCTCCCACTCTAGAGAAATAAGAGTGTACATAATACATGGTAAAAACAAGAGTTAAGTTTTAAAAAATATCCTATTACTAAAAGAATATATTTTTTTAATTTCATTTTCCCCCCTAAAGTCTCACTTTTTTTTACTGGCGAATCTGAAACATCTATTGCCGCAAATATATTTAAATGTGTTATATTATATATTTTAATTATAGGTAGTATTGTCGGAATCAAAACGCTACTGAATTTTTTCTTCATTTAAAAGAGTGGAATAAAAGATTTTTACGTTATCTGTTTTAAGACAGGCAAAGGTTCTGACGATACGAAGTAATTCATAATAAACTATTGCTTTAAAAAAATATGTAAATTGACAGTTTCAGCCTTTAAAGAATCACGTTAATTCCTGGTTAACATATTTAATTATGTTTCTTGGATAACATACGTAATGAAATGCAGTGGGCGAAACTTGTTTCCTACTGCTAGCAGACAAAGATAACACGTGCACTGCAGAAATTAAAATGCACTATAACATTCAATTTAATGTACGTCTGAATGTAATGTAATCTTTAAAGTTTTTCATCCACTTCCCGTACTACCGAAATATGTGAATTTTCGTACATGCGAAAGGGAATGATTTAAATACATAAATCAACATAAGGTAAACAGTATTAAAGTATATTTTTGTTAGTACATAAACAGCGTGTTTTTTTAATGTCTTTTGTGGTTAATCTGCTTAAGTCCCTCCATGCCCTCTCAATGCCCCCCTTAAAGCCTCAAACGCCCACAAGGGCCATTATTGCCCACGTTGAGAACCTATGCTCTACATGTTCAATGCACAATAAACCGGATGAACTAACCTCAAGAGTGTCTTATCAATACCATAAAAATACAGAACATCAACCACATCTAAAATAGGATCAACCTTAAAGAAAGCATTATTATTGACCACGTCCTGTAATTTCGGTACAGAAATCATTATCAATGGCCTCGATTATTTCTTATAAGTGCAATGAATCAATATATCTACTGAAAATTCGAATCTTCTTTATTTATAATATCTCATTCATAAAACCGAATACCCTATTTTGAAAGGCGTTTCAATTTGTCCTTATCTAAAGCATTATAAGCATTATGTTGGTATATTTATTACTTATTCTTTAGGCCTTGAATTTTTGATAGATTTATTGGTAGTTCCAAGATCCTTAATTTTGTGAGGGTGTCGACCTAATCGGCACCCCTCGCTCTCCGTCTTGCCCAGCTAAAGGTGTGGGGGGAAACAAAGCATCACCAGCAACTTCCATAATAACAATTAGTTTTATTTATCTTCAAACGCACTTAAACAATCAGAAGTGAAACAACAAAAGGAATCCTAGGAGTGATATCTAAAGCGTTATCTAATCTCAATGTATAACTCTAAGTAAACCCAACTACGTGAACTAGATAAGGAGAACAAGCGCTAATGAACCAATAACTAACACTAATATCATGAATCTTAAATCTTCATTCTAATAATTTAATCTCTTAGCAATTACTTCCTTAACTCGTGGTATGTTTGTGAATGAAATATTCTTATATTCTCACTTACGTAACAGCTTCCCCGCTCCTTCTATCTTACATCTACAAAACCTATATATATAGACTTTATATAGTCAAACTAATTTAAATAGCACGGGTTCTTCTTGAAAGGCTGTGATTTAATGTGAATGCTAGCCCTAAAGTTTCCCCATAAGGATTAGTAGGAAGATGACGCCAATAGATCCGTCACAATTTCTTTCACGTCTCTGATTAAAACAGTATCAATATTCCACTAGGAATGATGTTATTTCTAGAAATAACTAATTATTCTCTTCGCCTAAACAAGTGATTGAATTTTTTATAATAGTTTTCCCCTGTTCTTTCCTATATAAAAATCTTATATTTGAACAATTCTCTCTCTTGTATTTTGGCACTTGTACGAGGAGCATGCTCAAATAACTCGCCTGATGTTCAACATAAATAAATGATGCGATCAAGAATTAGTCTCTGTATTTTTCCGACCACTTCATAGTATTTAACTAAAATGTTAATTTTTTCGCGGTGATATATATTTTATATATGTATGAAATGATCCACCAAATGGTATGATTTCTTATAAGTAACTATTCATCGTTTCGCCGTGAATGGATGTAGATTTAGAAGATGTTGTATTGATGAAGAATCATTCTGTTGAATGGAAATATCCATTTTTTATCACATTTAAACACTTAAAGAGAAAAAAGACACACGCACACAAAAGAAAATTGACTCAAGCGAGGCGTTACATTACGAATAAAAGCAGCGACAGCCCAGTTTTCTGTTGTGACGTTTCCCCACCACTCGTATAGACAGTATTACATCATCCATATCCATACTTGAATTCCTAAAATATTGCGGGGTCCTTTCATCTGACATTGGAGTGACTACTGATGGCCATGAGAAAAACCACACTTCACCTGCGACCCCGAACTCTGAGTGTTTTACGAGGTGTTAGGGGTGACTGCCCCCCTCCCAACAGTGTGGAGTGGCAGTCGGTTTTGAAACACCCGAAAGAAACGTTGTGTTTCCTCCTCCATCCCAAATAGCAATTCTGTAGAATGGAAATAATCGACAGTTTGAATAACTTCTAACCAAATGTGCATATTGTAATTAATAGCTGTGGAAGTATGAAATGAATTACTTGATTTCTTAAGTCCCACGCTACCGATCAATTTTCCGAAACGTTACAACATGAAACAAAAACTTAAATACAAAAAAAAAAAAAAAAAAAAAAAAAAAAAAAAATTCAACCGAAAGTTTTTCAAACTCATAGGATTTCCGTAAAAGACTCCTCCGATTGGTGAACAGCTATCGTATGAGGTGGTTACATAATGAATAATCTAAAATCGCTGACTACATAATTTCTAAGTGTTAAAAATTACTATAAACTTCCATTAGGCAAATAACTACTAATTAATTATGTACGCGAAGTCCTTGAGGGTTCAGGATCATTACAAACTAAAAAGCCATCAAGAGAATATATAGTCAAAATTTCTCTACAAGGGAGAGATGAATAAAAATTACTCAAAACTGAAAAAAATTGAAATTGGAAGTTAACCAGATAGATTTTAGAAAGGATATATGAAAAAATAAAATAATAAAGTTAAATATAAAAATATGGGTGCTACAGTATTATAAACATTGCTGACTTAGGACAAATTATATTTTAAATAAATTAAATAAAAGTGGGGTTGAACATGTTTTGTGGCCAGCCGAACTTCCCCTTTGCTGTTAATAATACCGAGAAAAACTTATTATATATATATATATATATATATATATATATATATATATATAATCAAAATTTCTCTACAAGAGAGAGATGAATTAACATGATTAATACTTAAAAGAATAACAATTGCAAGATAACAAGACAACAGAATTTAGAGGGAGATATGAAAATTTGAAATAACAGAGTAAAATATAATAGAATGGATGCTTCAGTATTATCAACATTGCTGACTTAGGACAGCTTGTATACATAAAATTTTACTTAAATCATATATATATATATATTACAAAAATATACAAAAAATAGTTATATACCTAAGATAACTATAGTCATGATAGAATAGATTTAGCCACAGAAATACTAGAGCAAACTCCTAGCCTTAGGAACCAGGAATGGAGGTTTAAACAATATTTTTCGGCCAGCCAACCTCCACCTGAATTTGCCAATACTCTGGGCCATAAGGAAAGCAAGAAATTTTCTAGAGAAGTTTAACTATCTATATAGATAAAACCATAATCTATTAATGTAAAACGATAGTATTATAGCCGATAATAATTACTATCGGATTGTGATCCGGTGAGTTAGGCGGCCAGGACATTAACTGGAATTCAACATCATGTTCCTGGAACGACTCCAACACAATTTTAGCCTTATGACACAGGTCGTTGTCCTGTTGGAACATTCCATTTCCAGTTGGAAAAACAGAGGCCATGTAAGGGTACAACTGGTCCGCAATGATGTTCAGATACCCTGTAGCATTCGTGTTCTGCTCTACCACAGAAACGCCCAAGAGAACGTCCCCCAAAGCATAATACCGCCATCACCGGTCAGTGCATGACCTATTGTACATTGAGGGAGCAACTGTTCGCCTGGAAGACAGAGTATACTGACACGGCCATCGGCGTGATTCATCTGACCAGGCAACTCTCTCCCACTGATTCATGGACCAGTCGCGATGTTCCCGGGCCCAGTGCAGGCGCAGTTAGCGATGACACTTGGTCAGCAAAGGCACACGAGTTGGAAGTTTGCTGCGTAGCTCCATATCCAACAGTATCCGCTGAACAGTGTGCTTCGATACTATTATAATTGGCCCTGCATTGTATTGGGCTGTCAGCTGAGCCACTGACTGGCTCCGGTTTTGCTTCACCATGTAAGACAGTCTCCGACGACCTTTTTCTTTGATAGCGTGTGGACGTTACTGCTGCTTTCACCGTCTACTGCTTTGTCTACTACTACTACACCGTCTACTTTGTCGTCTACTGCTGGTTTCACCGTCATTCATTTGCATAAGTACTACCAACTGCAGATCGCGAACAACCCACGAGTCGTGCAGTTTCAGAAATACTTGTTCCGAGCCTTCGAGCCATTACAATCTGCCCTCTATCAAAGTCGCTTAGATCCGCAGCCTTTCCCATCACACACAGAAGTAAGTGAAAGAATGATTCTTCAAACTCTCCAGCAGCAGTTAAATACCACTTCCACCTGATCACGTGCCTTCCACGTCATCCAGAAGAGTTCATTGCAAAATGTAGGTGTGGTCATAATGTTTTGGCTCTTGAGAGTGTGTATATTGTTATATATATATATATATATATATATATTATGTAGTAATAAAGAGAATTTTATTTTTATATTAATATTAACGTCAAATAGGCAATACATATGTTATAAAGAAGACACATGTACGCATCTATAGATTTAATATTTATTTTAAATATTCAAATCTTACATATTTTTCTCTGAATCACTATTTCGAAAAACTTTATTTTGAAGAGCGGCTCATTTCATCTCTCATTACATGATTGAAACTTATAATTTGTCAGATTTATTAGTAATTCTTAGTTAAAAGGATTTGAGTTTGAGTTTTGGACAGATTTATTGGGAGTTCCTAGTAAAAGAGTATCATAATAGCGTATACGCATCTTACTAAATGGTTGAAACTTTCTTTAAAACACTGATGTAATTTCTAAAAATAACTTATGTGTTTCCTTTCACTTGGACATAGAATTATTTTTTTATGTTACATTTTCCTTTGTTTTTTCTTCAGCATTTAAATCTAGAAAAGTAATTATTTCTTTTTTTTTATCTTGAGCGAAAAACATGCTTAAAATTAATGTCTTGATGTTAATATTAAATAAAAAATGATGTGATCGATACATTACGTATATAATGATTTTCTTAAAATTATAATTTATAACTTCATCAAATAATTAATTATTTATTATTATAATTATCATTTTATTTCGATACAAATTATTCCATTATTCAATTTATAGTAATTTTTACTGCTTATATTAAGGATCCAAGAAATGATATACAATTGATACATAATATACATAACATGAAACATAATTACATTAAATACAATTAATCCTTTTGTGCAAATATAAAAAGAAATGTTAGCTTCTAAGCATATTTTTTATGATTTCATTTTTAAATCTTTTTTGAGTTATTAGCGTGTCCAGCTAAGAAAGATTTTATTAAAAAAATCCTGCCTAATTGTTCAATAATGATTGGAAAATACCCTCGAGAAATTATGCACGCATGATTTTTTATGGACTTTACTGTCTTTCTCTTTTGTTTTTATGAGATAGTGGATAATTTTGCGAACAGAAACTGAATTCTGATCATTTATATTCCGTTTATCAGAGAAAAACGTTTTTACATTCTCTCACCATTGTTTCTAACTCAGATAAAGTTCTAAGATTATTTCTTTCGAGAAATAGTTGCATCATTTTTTATGTATTTAAAACCTTTTATCGAAATTCAAATTTCGTTTATGTTTTATTGTGTTCAAATAATCTTAGGTCAGTATTTTTGTACGAGACTTACATAAAACTGTATAATATAGACAAGATTGTTATGTTCATTTCGAAGTTATTACGTAAAGCAAACTTCTTTTTTATTAGTAAAAAGAAATTATTTCGCGGTGTATTTATTTGGTTTTACAAACTACACAGACTTCTAGTCTTTGGGAGAAATACATGGTAAACTCCTACTTTAATCCACACCTTTGGCAAAGAAGAAAATCAAACTATGTCAAATTGCACCAGCAGCTCATTTTTCTGTATTGGACTTCTTTCAAACATGTGAAAAACTATTCCCCGAAATGGCGATAAATAAAGACATTGGCTTAAATTAGATCCGACCGTTAATTACAAATTGGTTCCAAAACCAAAATTATTGTAATAAAATGGATTATATTGATATAGAGACAAGTGTTAAAAATTGCAAGTTCAAATGAAATTATTGCCGCGCATATGGTATAGTGGTTAGTGACGCTGACTGCCGTGCCGTAAGACTTGGGTTCGCATCCCGGAGAAGGCATGGATGTTTGTATTGTAATCCTTCACACACACACACACACACACACACACACACACACACACACACACACACACACACACACACATGACTTTCTTTGTAATGTGTACTTCTGTAAGCCCCCGTGTGATATTTTGTGGTGCTCGGGGATTTCTAAATGTTGTCAATAAAAAAAAAATGAAATTATTGAAGCAGGGGTATGTGTCGAAATATCGTTTTGGCACCATGTATGTGGGTTTCCCTGCAGTGAAACTTCCCTTGTGGGAAAATTGAATTTTACAGGCTAAGTTCTCTTCCCTGCATCAGCTCGAAAAATAAGATAAGGGAAACCCTAGAAAAGAGGTTCCCAAACTTTTTTGCCTCATAAACCCCTTGCCATGTTTTTCGGTTTGGGGTAGACCCCTACTTACCTAATAACGGAGTTTTGCAAAATTATCAACTTAAATGTCTTTTTGATAGAGCTAAAATATCTTTTGGTATAGAGCTATACTTAATTTAAAATATTTGAATGTCTAACTGTAGTGAAGTATAGTGTTAAAAACCTAAGACACACATGTTAATTAATTAGATTAAAATTTATTTAATACTTAAAATAACTGTTACATAAAGTAACTGGGCAACAAACAAATGTTTTTAATGGGAGAAATGAGTCTGGTGCTTCTAAAATTGCTGATATCAGTTGATTGCTGATTAAGATCTTCTTAGTGCCTATTCCGATCAGTTCCTCTTGTATTACGACATTTATTTTTTCTTTCAGTGTGACCATATGAATTAATTGCCTAATGTGGTATTACCATATATATTTAGATTATATATGACAAATTGAAAAACTAGGAAAATTCGGGAAGTCCAATATTATACTCCTTAGCTTAATTATGGCAAGAAACACCGAAATGAAGGCCCTTGCAACTGCAAATTAACTTCATTGAATTTAGTAAATAAATCTGTTCAACAGGTAAATCTGGTTTCCATTGATTAAATTTTCTCTTAAAATTAAATTCATGATCTGGTTTAATGAGAGTCACCCTGATCTGGTTTAATGAGCGTAGAGGCCCCCTTCACACCTCACGGACCCCCAAATTAATTTTTTGCTGACGTAAATCTCCTGAATGTTGTCGTAGACCCCTGGGGGTCAATATAGACAACTTTGGGAATCACTGCCCTAGAAGATAGGACTAGGGTTATTAGATTGGAGACTTTTTCACCTTGGCACCAAATACGATACCGAAAATGAATCATCAAGGCTCTAGGATCAATCCATCGAGAAATTGCCCTGAGGCTACATAAAGGACCTTTGAAACACAGGTCAAGTCAATTCAGAAGAGCTTCTTCTAATGGAACTGTCTTACAGAGCCGTTTCTGAAGCGCAGTAAAGCTTGTTTATAACAAGTGTGTTTTGCACTGTTGTAAATATAATCTGTGAGAATATTTCTTAGAGTATATACGTCTATGTGTCTTTATGTAGTTAAATCTATGTCTCCATGTTCAATTTAATAAATTTATTATTATTCAAGTAATTTGAGTCGTCACCTGTTTTTCACCCTCGCAAAAATTCACAACAATATTAAGACGTCACTTAATTGGATTGATCTCAGATTCCTGCTCTTTAGGAATAAATTTTGAGCATATAAAATGGACAAATAATTAAAAAATAATTCTTCATTGGAAGCAGCATACCAATATAAAGTAAAATACGTTTAACGCGAAAACTCTTAATGTATGCGACTATCCAAAATTCGTCTTTTTGGAAAAGCAATTTCGAAATTGATTTTATGCTTTTATTTTATAGCTCTTACATTTAAGATTCCAAAAACACTCTAGTTTTATTTCTACGATATTTAGAAGCAAAGTTATAGCATAATTAGTAAACCGGAAGGAATTTACAAAACCGGAAGTACGTCACTACTCAAAATATTTTTAAGATATTGAATTCAAATTTTCAGAACATCTTTTATTTAATTATATCTGTGTTATAAATCAAAATCTTATCCCTGTGCACATATTTATGTACGTTATTGCTTTTTGATGAAAAAAAAACCATTAATTTCTTAAAAAATTGCGTTTTTGCATAAAATTTGGCATAATTAAAAAACTTTCAAAAATATTACAAATCTTTTAATTCCTAACATATTTAAAGATGTTATTCACGTACTGTATAAATATTATTTGAATACATTCATTAGAATTTCCTGTAAATGCAATTTTTCATCAAATTTTCACTAAAAATGACAATTGTTATAGTCTATAAAACTCTCCAGAAAACAGCAAAAGTTTTTAAAAAAGTCCGAATTATAGTTAAACAGGAAGCTAAAGAGATCTTGACCCATAAATGTGGTGAGTTTTAAAAATGTACAATTAGTAGAAAATTTTTTAAATTTTTATCTTTGAATGCATTTTCTGAGAAAATATGTTTTTAAATTTTTTTGCTTCACGGTAAAGTTCACTACAGGGTTTCTTCTTAAGATATTGAATTTAAATTTTCAGAAAATGCTTTATTTAGTTTTATCTCCAGTCTGGACTATAAATCTAATTTCTGTGCATATATTTATTTATTTTACTGCACTTTTTGTGAGAAAATAACATTAGTTTTTTGTAAAAAATTGAGTTCTTCCATAAAAAATGCCATATTTCAAAAGCTTTTCAAAAGTATCACAAATTTTATAGCTCAAAGCACACACAGATAATGATATATTTTATATACTGTATAAATATTATTTGAATATATTAATTATAATTTTGAATACAAACCTTACCGTAACTGCAATTTTTCACTAAAATTTCACTCAAAATTCCAATATATATCCAAAAATTTTTTTTTGTTAAAAATTGTACTTGAATTTTTAGTTTTATGCCCCATTTCAACTAAAAAAAGTTTATTTTGCTGAAAATTTATATATTTAAAAAAAAGAGCTCCGAAGGTAGTCACATACCTTAAGACGAAATAAATATTGCTTAACACGAAATAATACAGTGGTCCGGCCAAACTACTATGCATTTTTATGCACTTTTTTCTCTGAACCCGAAACGAAAATCGCGTAACACGAAAGGACGGAGAAGAAGAATATTAAAACTGAAACGACATTTAATGAAAGATTTGAGAAAGTATCTGTAATACTGGACTGTCCTACTGTATCCTCGCAAAAATTCGTTTCAGTAGAAGATGATAATGTGAGTACAGTCCCAACTGTGGCAGATAAAAACATTTTGAAGTTTATTCAAAGCTAAAAAAAAAATCGCTGATGCAAATTCTGACGACGGCAATGAAATGAATAATTCAGCTCCTATTCCAAAGTCATTTGAAATGAGGAACAGCATGAGTGTGCAGTTATTTAGACGTCCATTCCAATGGTGAAATTAATAACAAATTGGACGATATCGAAAAATTTCTTGACAATTTGATGCTAAAAAAACAATGCAAAGAAATTTATCAGATTATTTTTCAAAAAACTCCGTAGATGTTTAGATTTTCAAAAAAATTGCAAACTAAAAATTTTGTATTAAATTTAATTAAATTCTTGTGTGGGTGAATGTTTATTTTCATTATTTTTATTAAATACATAATTATATACATATCTACGTAAATAAAATGTTCTCTAATAAACTTAAAGTAGTTGCATATATGTTTTTTTGTATTATCCTTAACACGAAATTCTTTTAACTAGAAAAAAATATTTCATTCTCCTCAGTTTCGTGTAAAACAATTTTTTTTTCACTGTATGTCAATTTTCCCTTTAAATTTCATTTATAGTAAGAGACCTTTCGAACTCTGTACATTTTTAAGACTTTTTTGTCATGGAAGACAGTCAACAATACAGTTTATTGGTGGAATTTTTTTCACAAATCCTTTAAAAAGAATTTAAAAAAAACTGTTTGCTTACTGGATAGTCCGTGAAAACGTAAAAATGCATTTAATTATATTAATAGAACAGCTGTCTGGATCGGGTAGTTGGTTTGTCACTGACCTTGTGCTCACAAGTTTGCGGGCCAATTCGGGGAATTTTCCTGATGCAGAAAATCGACATTGTCCAAGCCGTATGATTATGCGGCATGTTAAAGATCCTTAGAGTGCCTGTTTGGCTTGGGAGTTCTCTGAAAAATTAAATTCTAAGAACCATTTTGCATCGGCAGAGCTCAAGTGCCTCCCTCTGAAGGAGGAAACTGGTCGTCAAAATTACATGTGTGGACAGAACTCGGTACCTTCCGATCCGTAAGCACGTAACATATCATTCAACCAGTGGACTTAAAACTTTTTCAATTCATGGAACCCCTAGAACTTGAAAGCGTTTCCATAGAACCCCTAGAACTAGAGAGTGTTTACGTAGAACCCCATTCCATAGAAGAATATATCTCAAAATAATATTTAAATTAGATCAACATGTTATAGGTACTTAATGTAAATGGATTTAAAAGAAACATTTCATTTAATATAAAAAAATTCTAATTTTATTTTTAATGTAATTTACTCATTAATAATATTAATTTGTGATACAAGTATCACCTATACCCGCGCATTATATTTAGTAAGTGGGATATTTGCTTGCTTATTTTCATATAAACTGTCGAAGTCTATGTCCATTGAAATTATCTGCAGCCGAATTTCATTTTCTGCGGATTTTTATTTATAATTTGTTTTTGTAGCCACTCACGTTGAGAAATATCTTCACTTAAGCGCAGTAGTCTTAATGATATTAAAATGCTTATATCTGTGTTAAATACTGTGTATTTTTCATGAATTTGCAACATAAAATATAGGAGCTGTTTTTACTGAAATTTAGATCTTAACATCGAATCTGTTGATAAGTTGTTTCCCTCCTTCATTATATTTTCCCCCACAGTTGCAAA
Source organism: Trichonephila clavata (assembly GCA_019973975.1). Lineage (NCBI taxonomy): Eukaryota > Metazoa > Arthropoda > Arachnida > Araneae > Nephilidae > Trichonephila > Trichonephila clavata. The sequence continues at coordinate 80,945 of BMAO01027281.1, read as the reverse complement.
ATGGTGCATTTTCCATTAGAAAATTATTTATTTATACAAGAAACTGTGTTAATTAATGAGTATAAAATTATCTCGTGGAACACAAGATAATAAACAAATAGAATATTTCCAATCTATAGAAGGATACATGTAAACTTCATAGAAATAATTATCTCGTGGAACACAAGATAATAAAGAAATAGAATATTTCTAATCTATAGAAGGATACATGTAAACTTCATAGAAATAATTATTTTTCATACATATTTATAAGTTTCTTTTCGATTTTTTTTATTGAGACTCGTGGAACTCCTGAGTATGCCTTGTGGAATCCCCGGTTCCGTGGAACACAGTTTGAAGACTACGTACTGCACTAGACCCAAGTGATCACTGTTATTGACTTATATAGAAACCAACGCTACACATTACCCCACCTATTAGTCATTGGATAGACGAACGAACGATATAGTTATTATGGCGAGCGTGTGAATTGCTGCTGTTTGCGTCAAATGTGTTTGACGGCTTTAGTTGATACGACAGCTACGCTATGGTAGTGTGTTTCTTAGGACCTCCAGGGTCACCAATGAGGTGGATAGAAGTCTTTTTTTCTGATTCGTAAGCGCGTAACATACCACTAGACCAAAATGATCATCACTGTTCGGAGGCTGTTACTGGCTTATGTAGATGCTACCGCTACACGGTGATTGGTATTCCACCTATATGGTACCACACTTAAAAGGGATACCAGCTCCTAGGGAATGTACCAAGTCTGGAATGGCAAAATACCAATCCACAACCCTATTGGAAATAAAAAAAAATTTGGCAGTTATAGGGACTGCCGATAGAAGTGAAAACTTAGAACTTTTAGGATTAAAATTTGAAATTTCATAATGTTTGAATTAAAATTATCAACTTCAATCTGGTTTTCACATCTATTGACACTCCGAGCAACCATTATATGTATGTTTATATGGTTTTTTATTATTCAAATATATTACGGGCTACAATTAATACAATATAAATACAATTCAATAGAAATAACAATTAATATACAATCATATTATTTATGGATAGTATTTGTATTTACTTAAATTTCAATGTACTTGATATTTAACATTATTTTGTTTGCATCATTGTCATCATTAATTTCAACAATACTTAGACTTTTTGTACTCTCAATTATTTCATTTTGCTCTAAAAAAGATACAATGGGCTTATGGTAACTAAAGGAAGAAAGGAAAGTGTTTGATTCAAATTTATCTAAGTATCGCGTAAAAATCGCATCGATTGTCGTTTTATATTTTGTAGTACTGAGTTTTCATCAAGTGTTTCATTTAGAAATTCAATTAGTGGTAGATTTTTATCATCTGCAAAGTTAATATTGAAGTCTCCACTTAAAATCATCGGTACATTATTTTTCACCAAGTCTTTTTTCGAGTATTTCAGAACCATTTTTTGTATAAATCATCAAATTTTCGAATAAAAATTGTTGTATCTGACTCATAGATTTTCCAGGCGAAATATAAACGACAACCATTAATATGTATTGCCCATTCGCGGAATCGCAACGAGCAACGCATATTTCGCATATGTCCATATGTAAAGTAATAAAGTGTGACGTATCTTGAGTATTGTGGTAAATAGCTACGCATGCTGCTGGAACTTTGGGTCTTTTATAACTTACAACAAAATTGAAACTCGGAATATCAAGTGTTCGTTTTTCATACGAATCTCTGACAAAACCAGAACATTTGACTTTTTTAGGATAGCATCGTTTTTTAGGTCAGCTCCATGCGCATGCAAACTTTGACAATAGAATGAAAATGTCGATAATCCTTTCTTGTTGGAGATGAATTCTAAAAAAGTTTTGGTGCCGCTTGTAGTGTATTGTTTTGTAACCTTTTCAATTCTAACGTTAGATCCTCTCGATGACTTGTTGATCTTTTATGATGTTTATTTGCGTTAATAACCATATTTTAATCTTCAACACATTAATCTTGAATTATTATTAGATTTTATAAAGTTTTTAATTTCAAAATCCACGATAAAAATATGATTGAACAACTAGAAGTCTGTTTTACCACGGTAGTAAGAAAATGTTTAAGCCATTGTGAAATGCTAATCCGGATTGTGTGATGCATTGCAGAGGTTAAATATTAGAAAATAAGTAATACAAAATTTTAAAACGCCAGAATAAATGCGAAGATTTACAATAATTTTAAATAATATAAAATTTTCAAACGCCAAATAAATACGAGTATTTAAAATAATTTTCTGTTATTTATTTTTTATCTTAAAAATATTAGTTTATTTAGTACTCACTATTGTACTGCACAACGATTCTTCAATTGAACGATTCAAATAATAATCAAACAAAAACACTATTTCAACAATGCACAGTATATACACATTGAACTTTTCCCTAAATCCATTCAATTTCACTTATAAGATATACACAGTACTATACGCCAGCTGTATAGCTACAGGTATACTACTATAAGCATATCGGTGACGCGAACGCACTAGATTTCACCCATCCAAAAAGTATCCAAGGCGAACAGCTCACTGCGCATGCGCCAATCAGAGCATGTCGGTGACGCGAATCCATAAGATTTTCCCCTACCAAAAAGTGCCCAACGCCGCTAAAGAAGTTTTCACTTCAAAAATATTCACACAACATTTTACATTATAGAATCGAAAGTGTTGTTTGAAACGAGTAAATTATAAGACAGATTAAGTACAAGCACGTTTTTTATCTATAATTCATCTACGATATTTACATCAACTTTCGAGGAGAAATATAAGTTCTTCCTCATGTATATTCCATTTATATTCCTTTCTTATTTATATACAAAACAAAGTAAGAGAAGATATGGGTTATATAAGAACTTCACATAAAAGTCACAGGGTAGAATCATTGAAAAAATGTCTACGTATCTGATTCATTTGATTTAAAAGATACAAAATATGCTTTGTTTAAATGCATGTATAACACCACTGACAAAATACTGAATATTCACGTACAAAACTAAATCAGTAAGTTTTAACGAATGTCATTTCAATTATAAAGACACATAAACCATTCTATAAAAAAGAAATAGAATTATTTAATTGAATAAAACAATACAATGTTTATCGTAATTGGAATAATCATACTCAACATCTTTTATATAGCATTCTTATTTAAGGCACAGAATTTCAATTACATAATCATATTGAAATTTTAATAACTTTATTAAATTTTTTTATTGAATATGAATACCCAGCTAATTTTATTTACAGTTATATTTCTATTAGTTCTAATTGAAATGAGAATATGTAATTAGCAATAGCATTTTTAATTAGTTGTACTGTTAATCGATAGATTGCGCCCTATGCTAAATAAATTAACTATAGTATATTTTATTTAAAATTAATTGTATATGTCTGAGTTGTACTTTTATTTTCTATATATTTTGAAATAATATCTAGAGTTTTTAAATGTATATATACAGACTGAATGTTATTTCATCGTAATTTACTAATTTTATGCGTTATTGATATACACCTTTCTATCGCGTCGGAAAAATGGTTATTGCTGCACTCACGTAATAAGTTTTTACATCTAATTGTTTTTAGCATTGATTTTAACAAAAAATAGTAATTATTATAGGCTATAATTTTATAGTCTTATATTAATATATTGTGGTTTTATTTGTAATAGTTAAACTTCTCCTGATATTCTTTACTTTCCGTATGGCCCAGAGTATTGACAAATACAGGTGAAGGTTTGCTAGCCACAAAACTTTGTTTAAACCTGCAATCCTGGATCCTAAGGCCGGGAGTTTGCTATAGTACTACTGTGGCTAATACTTTTTACTATCTTGACTAGTTATCTTAGGTTTATGACTATTTTGTGCATATTTATGAATTTTATATATTCCATGCTTTTATATTTTTTATATTTAACTCTTTTATTTTCATTTTTCTTATTTCCATTTAAAATCTATTGTCTGGTTATCATACAATTTCAATTCTTTTCAGGTTGATCATGTTTATTTATCTCTCTCTTGTAGAGAAATTTTGATTATATATTCTCACATATTACGTGGCTGCATAGCTCCCATATATGTATGAATTTTGATAAATGGTATTCTGGTCTTTTATAGATCTTGCTATTATGTAGCTTATGCTTATGGTCAAAACTTTTTATCTTATAGGTTAAAGGTTTGATTATTTTCATTTCCTTTAATTATACTTTTCTTTCTTTTTTACTCATTTTTCCTTTTGTATATGTAAATCCAGTCGTTTTGTAATATTATGTATTCTGTAGCAACCATGCTTTTATATTTTTTTATATTTATCTCTTTTTTTATTTTTCTTATTTCCATTTAAAATCTATTGTCTGGTTATCTTATAATTTCAATTCTTTTCAGTTTGATCATGTTTATTTATCTCTCTCTTGTAGAGAAATTTTGATAATATATATATATATATATATATATATATATATATATATATATATATATATATATATATATATGTATATATACATTGAAATCATCAATTTTAGCAGTCCCCCCACCCTATTTTTAAGGGGGTCACTTCATGCAGCCTTTTCCCTATCTCCATAATGTTAAAAATGACCAAATTTAAGGAACATTTTTGAAAAATTGACAAGTTGTACAGTCATGAATTTTTTGTGTAGATTTAATGTATTGTTTTTATTATTTTAATGAGAGCATTTTTCAAAATTTTGATTAGTTTTTTTTAAAAAAATTCATATGTGGAGTAACACGTCAAAATTATTAAAACGAGGAAAATTCTTGTACATTTTAATCCATAAAACTTTTTTGAATAATTTTTTTGACAAAATCTCTCATTAAAATATTTTTTTTATAGTGTTAACATATGTGCAAAGTGTCAAAGCTATAAATTAAGTAGATTTTTCAAAAATGTTCCTTTTGTGTTGAAATTTACACTTTTGAGAAATAGTGATTTAAAGTAAAAATTTACTATTAACTAATACGTACCAGAACCACAACTTGGATTTCTGATATCATATGCAAGATCATCTTCTTGTTTACATTTTAATTGTTTGTTTTTAGTTCTAGCTTCTTTGGTTCATTGTAAAACTGCCTATTTTGCTTTCTTAATATGCGCATGATCTACTTCTTCCAACGCTCGACATCTGTAAAATCCAGGGTTTGAATGTTTAATACATCTAAAACTTTTAATTTGGTAATGAAACCTTGATTGTATAAAAATGTAGCTTCAAATACTACAGTTTTTTAAGTTCCTAATTGTATAAATACAGTTTTTGGAACTATAAATCAAATACAATTTAAGGTTTCATTGAAATTTTAAGTTTTACCGTGAAAGCACCTAAATAAAACTTCAAGACTAGAGAAATATCTAAATACTTTTTTAATGCAATTGCTAATTGCAATAGGTGAGTTGTGTTAAGCTTATATGTGTCACCTTTCAGTATGAACCTATTATATTCACACCACGAATCACCTCCCATAGGGCATAAGCCGTGTTGTATTTTCAAATCTGTGGAGAGTTTATGAAAAAAATATAGCCCAAATAGTTTGCATCATGACTGACAAGTTTTCTGAGTTGCTTCAAATAGCCACACGAAACATAGCATCTTTACAATTTGTCTATTCCTTCATCTGTTAATCTATAACGACCTCCTAGAGATTTTTTGTCCTCAAGATTTTTGCCTTTAAATTTTGATTTTAATGCCCTGTCATGTCTCCCTCCTTTTCTCAACATGACCAACACATTCTAATGTTTTAATGTTGACATTTTTCTAAGGTTAAGATTCTAAAACTGCTTTGTATGCTTTAAAGTCCTCATCACCGAAATATTTTGTCGCAATTAGTAAATCGTAAATTGTGCCGTGCCTTTGAGCGATGGAAAATACAAAGTGCACCTTCAACTTTCATCCCCCTACTACTTCCGAAGTAATCTGCCGAACACTCAATGTTATGTACATTGCCGTTAAAATTACTTGAGTATTTCCTCTATAGTTTTTCGGCATCAACAACTTTCCCAGTGTTCACACTAACTGCTGTAATACCATTGAGAGAAACGTGACCCCTTTTTTGCCAAATGCCATAGACAAACACCGGTACATTAGGACTTGCATTATTAAATGATATTATTTCGACAGCAGTTATATATATAATACCATAGACTGGCTACTTTCTGTGTCGTATTATTTAATGCCCATGCATGAACTCGTAAAACCACTTTGGTGGACGTGACAATTCATAACTCTACAAAATATTTTCGCAGTTGCTTCTCTTTTCCAATAAAAATAATAGCATATGAAAGCCCAGTGTTTACTTCATATAATTTTGTATCTTTTTTAATTAACTACTATTTTAGTAAACCTGGTATTAAAAAATGTTTGAATAACATCACAAAAGTCACAACATGTCAACAATTTTAGAACCAAACTTTGGATTTGGCGACCAAAATGTATGTGAATACCTTGTTTTTTACATTTTATTTATAATAAATGTGGTTTCAAAGCACAAGAAAACAGTAGAATGTCCATTATTTCAAAAAAACTTTCAAATGAATCTAAAAAGGAAACATACTCTTTATTTAACTTACCTAACTTAGCTTTTAAAGTTGAATTATTCATGTATAATTAGAATTCATTATTCTGACTTATGATGCATTTAATTTCTGGAAAGTTTGGGGTTTTGTACCTTTGTTTCCAAACTTTCGTTTTTTAAAAGTTTTATTATTAAACAAAAGCATGTTAAAAAATGTTTTGATAGAAACAATGTTTCCAATAGCAGAAATTCGTAAAATATTTGAAGAGGTAAAAAACAACAGGCGAGTTTCCAGAAAGTAAACAAACAGCTACAATTATTCACTTCACTTCTTTCCTGAACAAGTTACGGATCAAAATAAATCCTTTTAATCAATTTAAAATATTTGATGAGGCTGAAAAGTAGCAAGTGTCCTTTGTTTTAAAATGAAAGGGGCGTGGCAATCAGCTGTTTCTGGGTTTGACGGATGTAAACAAATTTTTAAAAAAATATTAAAAATACTTCTAATTCAACTAGAACAAAAATTTAAATTGCATTAGAAAGAGAAAGAGGGGTATTTTATTTTTCAATCAAAATTGAAAAATCGATTTTTGGATCGACTTTTGTGAGGTGACCCCCAAGCATTCGATACAAAAAAAATCGTAAAACCAACAGTATTACTCGTGTGAAACCAATTCCATACATAAGTTGCAAGAAGCATTTCTGAAAATATCAGAAAAAAAATGTTCTGAAATATCAAAATTTGTATAAGTAGTAAGAATTTTAAAATACCGAAATATTTTAAGGAAATCTAAAGAAATTGTTTATTTAAAAATGTTATTTACTTCTGAAATATACATTTCATGTGTGTTCAATGAGGGTACATATAAACATTTTTTGTTGTAAATGTATAAATAAAAAAAATTATACAAAGTTTCTTAAAAAGATCTCTCGTTTTTGCGGTTACATATCTTTTGAAAGAAAATATTAAATAGAAAATCTATAATTTTTGTAATCAATTGTAGTAAACGTACCTTTAAAAACTTGCTTTAAGGTATCCGACTACTTGCCACAACTTTTTTTTTAAAAAATGGAGAGATGGGTTTTTTTGTGTGTTTTTTTAGATTTGTTTAGTAGATTTTAAGAAAGAAATGCTAAAATTAAGAAGAGAAAAAGAAATTATTATTAATAAAATGGGAAAAAATGGGTAAATATTGACAAAAATAAATAACATAAACGCAGCTCATTCTGTACCAAAAGTTTATCAACACATTTTCAAATTTTCAATTGTGATGTTGTACTGCGTTATTTATTTTTGAAAAGACCTTCAGAATAAGAGATATTTTAATTTTTACAAAAACTAGAGCACTTTATCTTTGTTATTATATGAAATTGCTTAAAAAAAGTGATTATATTCACATAAGGGGCTGTAAATTTTGTACTAAAACAGTAATTCATAAAACTGAAAGCTGAAACACTATTATGATGATGAACATACACAAAAAATTTCAGTTAATTATTTTCAAAACTTTTTGAGCAATCGCTCTGGCCCCGTTTGAGTATTTAAAAAAAACACATTTCGAGTATAAAACGCGTTTTAAAGTATGACATATCTTACTTAAAGTAATGGCATCTACTTTTACTAAAACAAGTGTAGTTTTTGTTCTAGTGAACGGAAAATAATAAACTTGGTATTTTTATAAAGCAAATAAGAGGGCATATAAAAAAATTTGTCAATGTTTGGCACAATTCAAATATTTTTCACAATTTAGTCGGATACCTTAAAAACATTCAACAAATAATTATGTGCAATTTTTCGATGGAAATTTGTACATTTTAAATTAAACTAGGAAGAGTGGAAGAGAAAAGATCGGATTAATAAAAATAATAAACGTATCGATGAATTGTTCGAAACTGTTCCTTGTGTGATTCAGACAATGGAACTTATTTTTTAAAAAATAACGAATTTACAAATAAAATATTGGACTTTTCATTTTTGACATTAAAAAAAATCATAGGAGATACCGACACTATGGAGAATATAGAAAAGCACTCCAATGATGGAGATTCTAAATGAATGAAAAATGGATGAAATAAAAAAAAATATTTGAATTGGAATTATTGTACTTTTAAAGATTCGACTAAATATGATGTAAATATACCTTCGAATTGAGATCTGGAATTTTTTTTGTAAATGACGTTGAGTGTGTCTGTTATCAAAGATTTATCTCTTTGTGATATTTCAGAAGATTACGGGCATGAATGCTTGCACGGAAGTCATGCTTGATATCTTAATTATTCTATCTCTCAAAAATCAATTAACAGCATGTTTTAATTGTAAAAATACTTCTTTTTGGAAAATTTCATCATGTAGATTTTCACACAGCGTAAATGTTTTAAAGTGAAATATATAACCAATACGTTCCTTTTTATAGAAAGAAACATTAGCAAACCTAAATAGAAATCAAATATCTTTTTTATCTATGTGCGAAAAGCGTTTCTGAGACTACTAAATGCCTTCTAGACTTATCGTTTTTTTTATGTTTTGAGTAGATTAAATAATTTTGTTTTAGATGTTTCATGAATTTTCTAACGTACTTCTTATAACGGTTTAGTTCGACTTTTGCTTCTATGTCACTGGTAACATTAAAAACCTTTTTGTATTTCGAAAGATAAGACCGCAAGCCCTTTAATTCGTTTTCTTCAATCCTTATATCTTTATAAGGCGTTGCTACGAAACTCTTTTTCTTCTCTAGCTCTGCATCGATGACGTCTTCTTCCGGTCTAATAATCTCACGAATCTGTTTCTTGTTCCACCATCTTTTTTTCTTTTCATTGTTGAAAATGATTATCCAATCCTTGATGGACTCTAACCTATACTTCTGCAGCAGCTGAATTTCTTTCCTCGCTTCCTGAAGCAAAATTTTGCTTTTAGAAAGATTTTTCTCCATTTTAGCAAGATCCTTCTCCATTTCAGCATGTTTTTCTTTCGGAGATTTCCAGTTAGCTGTATTACGAGCATCGATGTTGGAAGATCTCCGCCAAACTCTTGTCGTTACTTTGATATGTGTACAGAATTGACTGAGGTGGAATTTATCGTAGTACAGACGGAAGACTCGCTCCAGAACGGCTTCATCTAGTGTGTGAAGGTCGGAAGTGGTTTTGTAGAGTAAGTTGTACATGGACATCTCGTCCGAGTTGCAATCGAGAGCTGTAATAAGTGATGGTATTGAATGGTCCACAAAAAAGAGTATTGATCCAGGTTGCATGAGCTTTCGCACTGTAAGAAGCTGCAAATAAAATAAGGATTTTTATAAAGATAGGGATAATTCCAAGATAATTACAAGGGCATGAACAAAGTAAGGACATGACAGAAACGTTTTATAATATAAAGTTAAGAAAGTAAAACATACGGAAGTAAAATTTTTGATATACTTCTACTAGGGATTGCAATATCGGACTAAATGTTCAATACCGATATTCGGTATTTTTTAGGTCTTAATACCGGGATACCGGCTTTAATACCGGTAGTACAAATTTTAGAATGAGAAAGAAAACCCTGGTGTGTTTCTTTGTTTTATTTGCCAGTTTTATTAGAGAGTGTAAATATCACACAAAGTAATGCGTAACTTGTAAATTATAACAGTATATAAAGAATCACAAAAAAGTAAAGGAACATCCTATTTATTTAAATCACACAAAAAAGGTCAATTATCCCTATTCAGTCTGTAGTCTGTAGCTTTCATCATATAAATAATGAAACCAAACCGAAGTATTTCAACTGATTCTTTTATGTTCTTTGAAGTTATTCTTATTCATTATTATAGGTTGTTATTTATGAGTGCATATAAAATAAGTCGGAAAAATATTGTGAACCCTAAAGTATGATACGCAAGTACAATGTGAATAAAAAACTCTCCAATTTTAAAAATATCCAAATATTACGCAGGAACATAAAACGCACAGAAAAACATGTTGTATAGTAACATTGATTAGACGAAAGCTAACATAAATTAATAATCAAATGTTTGTGTATATGTATAAAAGGAAAATATAGATGCCCCTATACTTTAAATTTATAGCACACAAAAACTTTCTAAAAATCACAAATGTGAATGAAAAACCTAATTTATTTCACTCCTATACGAGTTATTCTACTAAATTCCATGTGGCGATACTTAAGGGATATTTATTTCGTAATGATTTAATAAAGAATTAAAACTTACAATTTTTCGTTGACTCTTGACACCTTTCACTTCAGATAGAAACATCACCATGGAAACAATGTCAGCAGTCTTTATCATTTCCTGTACGGAATCGCTTGGAGGTTTTGTCAAATCAGCCTGGGCGAAATCAATTTTCCAAGTCGCATTGCTGAAATGTTCCAGCCTTTGAAGTATGGTGAAACATGTGGTCATCCATTTTTTATCTGTATCAACAACAGAAACACGTATGTCCATACGTTTTTTAGCATGTACACCAATTTGACCATAGCTATGACATCCGAAACGCATCCACCTCCCAAGGAACAAATTCTGATCGTCTTTTTGGACTTCAACTCTTTTAAAACTAATGGATTCCCGCCTAGAAGTTTTCGAAAATGGCAAGCGACGGCACTCGAAAAGCAAGTGCTGTTCCAATAAATATAAAGTATTCTGTAAAAAAGGGTCTGTTTTAGTTCACGTAACTCTTTTTTAGGTACGATGACTTTCTTTAAAGACTTCTGTTTCTTACTCAGCGAATTGTTTGAATGGATAAAAAGTAGGAGAAAGCGTCTTATATCCTTGATGCTATTTCCATATCCTTCTTTACTTAGAAGCACTTCAATAGCTTTATAATAAAGCTCACAAATTTCAAGATCCATTTTAACCGAGGCTGGTTTGTCCTTTACATCCTCGGTAATGAAATGGGAATGTGCTCCTTCCATTTTGTTTTCTTTCAATCCTTGCCAAGACGACAACTTCTTTTTGAAGCTCCAACCATCCATTATGACTCAAAAAATTGAAAATTATATATAATAATTAGGTACTACAAAGCCTTTAACAGACTATAAAGTTTGCTTCTATTGAAGAACTCTTTTGCGTAGAATCACTTGCGATGACTGAAAAAGGAAGTGTGAGTAATTATTTGTTGAAAGAGATCTAAATATATACTGTTGTGTTCGAAACCCAAGCTGATACTGACTTTATCGTTAAGAGATAGAAATTTAATTAGATAAGCTTGTCGTAGTCTCTCACTACCCCTATGATTATTAACTCCCCTTTGCATATTATCTAAATTTGGGTATGTTGGATTCATGATTAACGACTACTTAATTAATAAATCAATATTATTTATTAATCTTTCTTAATAGAGAAATACACAAATATTAATCAAACTTTAAGAACAACAAATTACAGTGGAGTGCGATAAGAATTCAATTATGAACGACGGAACACTAACTGAAACCACGGAGAATAACGCATACAATCAAACTACGCATTTATATCTAATTTATGAAAATAACTGACCTGATACCTTTTAAAGGCAGGTTTCTCAAATACTGGTTTGTTCTATGGAGCGGCTTCAATCCTTGATATCTTCAGTTCCGTCCCGAACCATTTTAATGAACCTTTTTCAATAGCCTTCCTCAGGCGAATATACTTCCACTAGTTAAACTAATCTCTCAGAATCACCTTCTTAATCAACCTCGTAGTTATCCTCTCTATCAAGCCACGTAGTCATCCTCTATCTCTTCATTTCATTTCTCCCTTTTCTATCTTTTTCGAACTCGCTAAACCCGAAACTATCTTGTTTGCATAAGTCACACCTTTGGCTCTCGGCGGGGATTGGTTAAAATAAATACAATCTTTAAGGATTTGAGAGAAGGTTAGTGAAACGCGTAAGCACCTGTCACAAGCTATATCAAGAAACATTTTTTAATCAAAATTGACTTTTTTAAAGAGGGGAATATCCGATTCATTTGTGTTTTTCCAACATACCTTTTGTGCTTTAAAACTTAAATATTTAATTTAGTTCGTCGTGTAATACATGTATGTACTTCCAGAACATAGCTTAAATGCGCATCTCATTTTTCTCTTAGATAATTTGGAGCATTTTTTTTCTAATATAAACCTTGGAGGGGTGGGGGCTAAATCTTTTATAACATTCAGTGTTGTCTTAATATGAATTTTGCGAATTTGGTGAATGCAAGTTTGGCTTCTATTTACTGTTGAATCTAAAAATCCAATAGGTAGATCTGTTGTGTCGAGCCACTTCCATTTAGAAATGATCTTGTGGCAACAGTCAGTGAATGTATACGAGTATCTTTTTCGAATGTAAACACGCACTCTTGTGAAACATTCTTAGCTGAAATGTTTTCGTGTAGAAATGTTTGACTTGTGAAATAATTACATTGTGGAAACTTTTGAGAATGATTCTGTTTCTTGGGAATTATTCTTCATCTGGGAATTATGTTCGATAATATCCAATAGCAGTTTGGTTTATCATTGAGTTAATTTTCTTTCATCCGACTGAATTCGAACCAGAAACTTTTAGGCTTAGAACACAATTTCATACAGTTTACTAATTTAACGCTATTGCTTCTACAACATATTAAATGTTTAAACGTTAACATACCTTGTTTTGTTTTGAACATAATTTTCCATTCCCTGTTTCTACGTAAAAACTACAAAAGTAAAATCGCGAAATGAAATTAAAATTATTTTAAATTCTCTAATATGTTTTAAATATGTAACATGTGTTTGGTTGTTTCGTATGGGTAAGATAATTATGGCTAGATTTTTTCATATTTCACAGCCGGGAAATATTTTCAATTTCTTTTCATAATTTTTAATGCTTGCGTATATTTGAATTTAATTCGTAAACCAAAAAAAGTTACACCAAAAAACAGTAATACATCGACTTACCCGAATCCGGAGTTACGCGATTTTCAAATCTCTTCGATTCACTTTCTGTTTGAGAGGAAAAAATGGTAAAATTGGTGAAAATGGTAATGGGGATGAAGAAGTTGCTGATCTTTCTACGCAAATAAATTTAGAAGTGGATAATGATGATGTTTAAAAGCTGAAAGCTCATTGAAATTCTTGGACTAAACTGATGAGCTCACAGAAATACTTGAACTGAACTGATGAGCTCACTGAAATGCATGAACTGAACTGATGAGCTCACAGAAATGCATGAGCAAGCATTGAAGAACTTGGCTTCAGACCCAGTTAAATCAGAATATCGAATGACAGTTGGGAATTTGACAAAAGACCTCAGTTTAATTAAAAAAGGGTTACAAATTATAGAAAATGTAGACTCCAACGATGAGCATAATTTTTAAACAAAACAAGAAATATTTAAAAAAAATACTAGCATACTACGAAGATACTTTGCGGAAGAAAAAATCTTTGAGCCGGCAGACTACTTTGTTAGATGTTTTGAAACTTATAAGGAATTTACATCCCTTCTTCCCTGTAACCCGGCTAGAGGTGTAGGAAGAACTAAATGATCAGACGACATGATGAACTTCAATTATTTTATTTATCACTATTTAAACTCAGACACAACACTCTAAATAAGATAAATTTGATCAGTCAGAGCACGAGGATGAGACGAAATGGCGTGGGGAGAATATATCCAAGCATGCAGATCTAACTTTACGATAACTTTATACAGAGATTAATATTTTAGGGACCTCACTAATAATTTAACTCTCTAACTTGATTAAAGGTCACAGTACCTGAACTCTTGCAATGTTCTAATCTTTTTGGGTGGACTTTAACACTTCTCCTGTAGTTGAACTAATCACTTCCTTAATATTCCAACTTCTCTTTTCGTACGCTGTTTACGTATACGTTTCACTGCTTATTTACTTCGCTTTTCATCTATTCACTTCACTCCCAATCTACCTTCACTTCATTAACTTCCAAACTCGTGAATACAGAATATATATATTAAACTTAATTTGCATAACCACGCTTCCTGTCTTCGGAGAAAGTTGGTTGAAAAAATTATGGCACAGAAGGAACTCCCAAGAGGTTAGTAGAAAGAACCGTATAGATCCGTCACAAACTTTCTGCATTAAAATTACTTCAGTTTTTTTTGTTTTTGTTTTTTGTATTTGTGTTTTGTTTGATTTTATAAAACATTTTTTTTCCTAAATTATTATTTTCATTCATCTCCGACCCTAATTAAAAATAGTTTATGTGTATTTATATACGAAATCATACCCCTACTTACGGGGTGGGGTTATCACTGAGTTCCACCTATCGCGTAAGTTCGGCGTATTACTGTATAACGGAAAAATATATACATCAACAATCAAAAATAAGATAGAAATAAAATTTATTTTAATCTTGGAAGAATTTCAACTCAAGTCTGTTTTATCTGTGTACTTAATGCGTCTCAAGATTTAACTTAAGTGTCATTTTCAATTTCAAAGCTGTGCGATACGTTTTCTAAGAAATAAATCAAAAAGAGAAATGTTTGTATTGTAAGGATTAATTAAAATAAAATTTCGGTTTAATTAAACTCCTTTTTTTCTGATTTTTCAAAGTTAAGTTTATAAAAATTAGAGCACTGAAAGAAAAATTTAAGTTTGAAGTTGAAGTGATGTAGTCATTTTAAAAACAATTCAATTTTAATTGTACGAATAAAATTTGTCAGTTTCATTTCCTGTAGATGACGCTTTGAAAGGGGAAAAGAAAAGGTATTTTTCTATTTGATTTTCTGTTGCAAATGGAAAATAAATATATACTTATGCTCCTTGTGTGATTAAAAATATAGAATAGTTTAAATATATTTAATTGAACAACATTCTCGCAAAACTTCTACACGAATTTATTTATTTATTTTTTGCTATTGTTTTTAGATATTTTTGTATTTGTGTTCAATTTCAACAAAACATCTTCCTTAACATTTTTACCTGGTGCAAATAGAGAAGTTAATGCACATTAAATCTGGAAGTACTGACATTGGTATGGTGTGGAAGTTAGGAGAGTGGATAGCCACCTCATAGGTGTCGCCCTCATCATTTGACAACGGCTCAAAATTAAAGGAAACTTAACTGAATTAGCTCCTCTACACATAACAGCTTATTATAGTTATTTGTGACCGTGGTAGCAAAGTGGTCAAGGTAACGGACTCGTGGCCGGTGTGTTATGAGTTCGACCTCCTACCGCTAAGACCCGCCTTTCAAAGGTGGTCGATGCAAGTTAAACTTGTCGAGGTTCAAACGTCCTCCCGTTAGTGTGTTGTGTAAGTTAGGAGAGAGGGTGTCCAGTTCAGATGTCATCCTCATCACTTGACCATGGTTCAAAATTACGGGATTCGTCACCAAAAGCCCTCTACTAGCTGAATACTGTGACGTTAATATACAATCACTTGCTTCAATTGTAACATTTCTTTCTTTATAAATATAAACAGAATTTCTAAATTTTAAGGCTTCAGGTGATGGAAAGCTTTTTAAAGTTGTAAAAAGTTGATTTGCTGAGATAAACTTTTCACTGGGTGTCTTTAAAAGTTCCATTTCATTAGTTTCTGATGAGAACTTTTACAAATGATTATTCTACTTCTGGGATAGTTTTCTTCTCATATTTACAAGGTGAGACAAAAAAAAGAGAATAAATGTGTAGCTTGAAAAAAAGAGTGAAGTTGGCAACAACTGTTTCGGTGATGTCATTCCACACACTTCCTCTATTGATGTGGTCAGTTTCGCTAAAACCGATCATGACAGTTAGGAATACTGCGTCATTGTGTGAACATGCGTAACTGCATTCTGCCAGAAAAATGACGGATCAACATCAGGTCTCTTGCGAAAAATCAGCCACGAAAACATTTCAAATATTACCCAAGGCTTAAGGTGAAACTTTGTCTCGTGCACATGTGTTTGTATGACATAAGCGGTTTTCAGGGCTAAGAGACAGTGTGGAAGAGGATGAATGGGCTGGGCGACCAAGGTCAGTGATTACAAACCAAAACTTTGCCGAAATTCGTGACATAATTAGGTTCCCACTCACATCAGTGGTCAGATTGTTAATCAACATTTTTGCACTGAAGTACTAAGAAGAATTCATGAAAAAGTTTGGAAAAAATGGCCAGAATTAGGGAGTGATAGATGGCTGTTGCATCTAAGACAATGCACTTGCTCCCACGGCCCTATCTGTCAAGCAGTTTCTGACCAGTCAAAACATTAGTGTAATAAGGAATGCTCCTTATTCACCTTCTTTGACTCAACGCACCCTTTCTTTATTTGCTACAGTTAAATATTGCTTAAAGGGAACCCATTTTACCTCAGTGGAAGAGGTTCAGGCTAAAACAGAAAATCCCCCCTAAAGGGACTTTTAAAATTCTCGTTCCAGAACTGTTACCAGCAATGGCAGTTGTGAATGCAGAAGTGTGTGAATGCTGAAGGGAAACTACTTTGAAGGTGATACTGTTACTGAGAATTGATTCTTCAAGGACAATGATTTATTGGACCAGTTTCGTTTTTTTGTGTTACATCTCGTAGAATAATAATATTTTTTTTATCTAAAACTTACGTAATACTTTTCTAATATATTTTTTAAATAAAAATTTTAAGTTCTAACATCGTTAATTTGTGTTTTGGCCACCTTAGAACAACCTACTAAAATTTGAGACGAGTCAATTTGAATGTTGAAATAAGTAAAACTTTTCGCTTGATTGGGTTAGAGCATAGGTTCCCGATCTTTTTTGAACTGGCGCCCCCTTTTTTAGTAAATATTTCGATTCCGCCCCTTTTCTAGGGAATATTTCGATACCACCCCCTCCCATTCTAGAGAAATAAGAGTGTACACAGTACATGGTGAAAGCAAGAGTTAAGTTTCAAAAAATATCCTATTACTAAAAGAATATGTGTTTTAATTTCTTTTTTTTCCTAAAGCCCCAATTTTTTTACTTGCGAATCTGAAATATCTATTGCCACAAATATATTTAAATGTATTATATTATATATTTTAGACATAGGTAGATATTGTTAGAATAGAAACGCTACTGTATTTCTTCCTCATTTAAAAGACTGGAATAAAAGTTTTAGCTTACCTTTTATACAGACAGGCAGGAGTTTTGATGATACGAAGTAATTCACAATAAACTGTTGCTTTCAAAATAAATATAAATTGACAGTTTCAGCCTTTAAAGAATCACGTTAATTCCTGGTTAACATATTTAATTATGTTTCTTGGATAATACACGTAATGAAATGCAGTGGACGAAACATGTTTCCTACTGCTCAGAGACAAAGGCAACATGTGCACTACAGAAATTAAAATTCACTATATCATTCAATTTAATTTAGGTCTGAATGTAATGTCATCTTTAAGTTTTTCCTCTATTTCCCGAACTACCGAAATATGTGAATTTTCATACATGTGATATAGAAATGATTTAAATACTACATACAATCAACATAAGTAAACAGTATTAAAGTTTACTTTTGTTAGTACATAATCAGCGTGTTTTTTTAAGTCTTTTGTGGTTAATCTGCTCAAGCCCCTCCGTGCCATCTCAACGCCCCCTAATTTTCTCTGAGTTTCTTACCCCCCCCCCTGAAAGCCCCAAAAGCCCACAAGGGGGCGTTATCGCCCACGTTGAGAACCTATGGGTTAGAGCTTTTAAGGCACGCGAAAGCATTGTTTGCGTTATCTTTGATTACACGAGCAGATCAATTGCTTACATTTCGAATGAGAACTAAATTAGAATTTTCAAGATAAATACAATATGAAATTCTTTTAAATGATGAATATTAAATATTCACGTCATTTTTATGATAAGAATCATAAAAGCTCTAGAGAACTCTTTTTAATGATATACTTTGTGTTTGAAAAGATAAAAAAGTAAGTTCTTCTAAATATTTAAAACAGGAATTTGTATGCATTTAATTTATGGGACAAATTTAGGAAACATTATTTTTTAAAAAAAACTAATCCTTGTTTACTCTTTTTAATAGAGAATGGATATGTTGTTCCGTGATTGGATAAAAGAAACTATTCTTACAATTAATTGTGAGATTTTTGTTCCCGGCAGTTAAATTATGGACTAAAATCTACATTTTAAAGTTAAAATTTGCAATATATTAATTTGTGTGGTTTTTTCTTTCTTTTTTTGCTATAAACATAAAATGTACGTTCACTTTTAACCAAAAAGGAAACACTTTTTTTTCTCTCTCTCTTCAACTTCAAATCCCAATTCTCGAAAAAAATCGTTACGAGAAAGAACAAGGGCATAGTTATTATTTAATTGTTTGTTACTCCAGTCTCTTGATCATTAATATTTGCGCTCAATAACCAAACCAAACTAGCGCCATCTCGCGCCGAGAAAATGTGTAAAATCGAAACAACTCTCGGAGTGGCGGTGTTTAAGCGATTCAGTACCAAAATTTTAGCATAGGAAAACCATATTTAATCAAAATGCATTACTTAATCTAGCATCTCATAGCTCACATTTAAAAAAATGATCAAATATATTTTGATATTTTTTTGTAAAATAATTTTATCAGACCAATGAAGCGTTTCGCGTTTTCTTTTGCGAATAATTTCCTGAAGATGTTCCATTTTACGATATTTCATATCAAATACAGGTAAAACTTGAATTTAACTTTTTCTACTCTGAATCATTTAATATAACTCATCTTTATTTATTTTGATCTATCTGCTATTATACTTGCACTCCTTTCAATGTTTTAGTTGTTCACGTGCGTTGTGTTCAGACAAGATATGGGATTCTCAGATATCGATATACAAAGAACTATAAACTTTAGTTTGCGGAAATGTTACGGGGATTTCCCTTCCCAAGTGCGTTTGCCAATGGCAACGATTGATTTGGAAGAATAGTTTGCGAAAGGGAAAATTCCCTTCTCTAGGTGGTGTGTTAACTTATCTGTTTGACCAGCGTTCTAGGCATTTCGATTCTTAGAAAAAAGTATTAAAAAGCATTTTATTCATCTGTTTGGGTGAGTAAAAATTTCATAAACTGACATTAATTTGTAATTTTTTTTGCTCAACATGTTCACACAATTTTTTTTATTTTATATAATACTTAAAAGAATTCGAAAATGGAAGAATTTTATTTTAACTTTGTTTTCAATTTTAAAGTTTACACCCTATTTTTTTTATTTTATAATCGTGGAACACAAAAAACCCCCCTTAATGTTTGCTTTGTATAAGCACATTCTACACTCTGTGAAGAATGTTTCATATATCTTAAAAGAATTCCTCTCATACTTAGAAAATTTTTTTATGTCCGTACCTCTTTTTCAAACAGTTGAGATTTTTGCGTTTGCGCGCGCAATTTGAAGCAAGGTGTCATACTAAGTCTTACATTACAATTGAGACAGGGATAATTTCAGCTTTTTTGAATTATCTTTCCACTTTCATTTCTTCTCAAGCAACAAATCTCACATTGCTTTGCCAATCACTGTTCTTTATCGAATATTTTCAAGAATCTAAATACCTGCCTTCAATGAAAAAAAATTCACGCTTTACCACAAAAAAAATTCCCAGATGAGTAGTACTTCAGTACCATGCACAAGCTACACTTCTTAAAAAACTCTCATGCACCAATGAGAGAGCAGCCTTTCAACTCTCCTTGAATTTTTGTAACATCTTCCATGAACTTTAACCATACGATTGGCTCGACCAATCGGGAAGCAGCATATCCAGCACGACAACGAACACGTCGTTGCACATCTATTCCCCGCCAGATATGGGATTGTGGGCCGCAAGCGGCGCATATGCCCAGATATAAAGATCGTAAAAACGATGCACCTCTTAAAAACACTAGCACTAACAATCTCACTATTAGAATTAAAAATATGTACAAATCTAAGATCGAAAACAGACATTATCAGTGCCCGTAAAGCGTAGGAGTAAACCGGTTGAGTCCGGCGTTCGGTAGCCCGTACAGTGTACGGGCAAATCAGTAAAATGTTAAAAGAAAATTTAGGTAAAAAGAAAAAGTTGGCAACAGCGAGGTGCCCGAACTGATTTGCTGGAAATATAAAATGGCAGTAATCATGTGACTATGAAATCGCATGAATTTAAAAAAAAATTCAATTAGAGGAAAATTTATTAAATTAGGAAATTAAAATAATAAATTAAGATTTTTGCATATGTAGTGATCATGTTTTGAATCTATCTTTAAATTTTTTGACTATATTATCCGCTGATGAATGAACTTGAATTCGGGTGTAGAAACTTTTGTGATAATTACAGTATTAATTTTAAACTGGTATAGGTGGCGTTCACATAAAGACTAATTACTAGCTGTCTGCTTAGGATTCCCATATGATCCTGGTAAAAATACTGGCCTGCTAGGTGTTCGAAATTTACCTTTATGCTTAAAAAATAATTACAAATAAACATTTGCATGGAATTGTGATTTTTTTTAGTGCCCCATGAAGAAAACGTCGGAGTTCCATTATTTCTTTCTATTTTTTTTTTTTTGCAATGTTTTTTTGCACGTTTTCAGTGCTTGCACCATTAGTCAGGCTCAACGCATCGAGTCTACATGAATTTTATAATCACTTTTTATGAAGCATTACAGAATCAATATTGTAACGTTTACTAGCCACTCAGCTGCAAGAGCGGCTTCCTTATGCATATAGCATCATATCTACACGTGCACCCCTAAAATATTACTGGGTCCTTTCATCTAACATCTCACCAACAACCAATGGCCGTGAGAAAAACCACACTCCACCTGCAAGCAAGAAACCTGAGTGAAATTCGAGGTGTAAGAGGCGACTCCCCAAGAGATTGGAGTGTACAGTCCAAGCTACCACGATAAACCACGTTACAACTTGCGCTTTTTCTTGCGGTGAAGCCATTTTGAAACTTTAATGCCGCAAAACATTGATGTAGAGCCATCTAGTTTACATTTCATTTTAAAAAAACTTATATTTTCCTTATGGAGCATAATAAATCGTAAGTTCATAGCATTGTTTTTTTATTGGTTTTATTTATTTTTGAAGAGTAGAGATACATTTTGGAGAGCCCCCCTGCATTTCTCGAAAGAGTGTTCAAATTACATAAAAAGCTTATTTATAAAAGAGTCAAAATTGGGATTTGTATAATAATAGTTTGAAACGATTTATGGGTATTCTCTTTCGTCAACTTGTTAAATTAATTTCATATATTGACAAAAGAGGGAACTATGTTATCTTCTGAAATTAGGTTATTTTGAAATATTTTCTTTTAAACAATACGCTATAAGGGGGTCATTACATTATATATACTTATATTTATTTAGAAATGTTTCTGTTAACCTAAAGTCTCCGGCTTTTCATTCAACCATCCAATTAAAATTGTTTATTATAAAGAAATAATTTTTTTTTCCATTTAACTTTGATCATATAATAAAATAATCAAACTATCGAAAAAAATACAAAAAAAAAAATTCAATGAATGATAATTTAATATAATTTAACTTTTTGTGTTTGAAAAGGGAACTAAAAAATAAGAGCTTTGATAATAACTGAATTAAAAAAATAATATGTTTTTTCACTATCGAGACAATGGTTTTCATCATCCTAATGTTTTTGTTATTCAGATAATACACAAAAAGGGAAAAGAAAAGGCTTATAATCACAAACTTTTACAAGGTTATCTTAAATTATAGAAAGATAACTAACTATCGAAAGAAATCTAAACCTTAATTTCAGTAATAAAATCTAATCGCGCAAACGCAGTAACTGACAAATGATTGGACGGTTTTTCGAATCCTAAACTCTAAAAAATAAGCGCAAATAATACTTAAAGCTGTCGGATTTGTCTCTTTTTAAACTCCTTTTTACCTACGAGATTCGTACGTTATATCTGCATCTCTGTTTACAGGAAGGATTTTAAATGATAGTTTAAATTTCTGATGATATTGATGCTTCCCCATGACTACAGTTCTTCTTAAAATGATTAAAATGAGACATTGTCTCTAGAGATATGACATAAAGTTTTATTGAAACATTTCCCACGAGAAAAATCTGTGTGGCAATGGAGGCAGTACCAAACCAGATGGATCTCGACATCTGCCAGGTGTACTTTGATGCCATCCTTAAGTTACTCAACAAGGAAAACCGAAGAGAAAACATTAAGCAAGTGAGAATGTTCCTGTGAACCGGTTTCCACTAACCACAGAATCATCGTACGGTGCGAGGAGCAAAAGAGGCAAGGAGTGGCGGAGGCACCTCTTGCTACAGAATCGCGTACCTGTACAGAAACAGCTCATGCTGAGAGAAAGTGCCTCTCAAGTGCCTGAGCCTTCCACTTCGGGGATGTGGTGCAACAGAACTTTGGCATCGTAAGACAAATGATGCAGAAGAGCGGCATTCTGAGAATCTGCTCGCTCGGGGGAGGGTCGCCCCGTCGGATGTGGTCGCTCTGGTCAAGATCCTGGAGCAGAACTTAGGAAACATAGTAAGTGGTGACATTCACGTCACAATAGTGGAGATGGATGAGAACTGGATAACCACCCGCTTCGCCGTTTTGCCGTGTATGGGAAGATTTCGGAACGCGGAATGGAAGATCAGTTTTGTCCATGCCGATGTCTCCGAGTTCAATGATGAAGTGAAGAATTCTATTCAGAAAGCTGATATTGTCTCGATGGTGAAATTCGTGTCCGAGTGCAAAGGTGGGGTCAAGAAAAAGAGGCTTGAGTTCAGAAAAAATTTGGTACGTTTTGTTTTTGCTTGATGCTTTTAAAGAACCCTGTCACTAACTTCATTAGATCTCTGTGCTCAAATTCTTCCTCATTACTCTTAATTTATATTCATTTCCCTTGCAAAAAAATTACATTCTGGGGAAACATAACTGATAATTGTTCCCTGTAATAAGAAGCATTCTGGATGCTGTTGTCATAGTACAGTGTTATTCAAAATTCCCTTAGGGTTTCGAAAGCACTACAGTCAAAACCTTGGCTGTACCTTTGCAAAGTACAGCAAAAAAGAACATTTGAAATGATATAGAAAGAATTCAAGTTTTATTTACATACTTTGCATGTGTTCTATGTGTGAAATTTTACACGGCATACATCAATGCGATAGTCCAGTTCCTACCACACTCAACTCAGCATGGCACTGCCAACGTTATTGACGGCACATGTTATCCTTTACGTGTTATCCATGTAGTGCGAAAACTTGTTTTTTTTTACATAAGACCATACCCCCTTTACTGCATAATGTAAAGGAATTGCACGAAAGTATAACACAGTCGGTCAATAATGTTGAAAATGCCATGTTAAGTAGAGTGTTGCAGAAACTTGACTATCGCATTGATGTGTGCAGATAATAACGAAGGTTTCACACATAGAGCACCTTATAAAACTTGAATTGTTCCTTTATGCTTTCAAATGTTCTTTTTAGCCGCTTTCGTTTAAGTTTTTTTTTACTATAGAGTTTCAACGCTCGGGAGGGAACTCTGAATAACACTGTATAGGTTATGATTGTAAAATGTTTGAATATAATTCGGTTTTTGAATGTTAATAAGTTTCTATGATGTCTTAATAGTTGAATAAAAAAAGTTATCTGTTTAATAACTTTGAAATCCGCTTAAAAAATTCTTACAACCAGCTTTAAGGTATCCGACTACCCTAAAATTTAAGCTTTGCTAAAATTGACAGTTCTTTTATTTTATAGACCATCTTATTAGCTTTATAAAAATACCAAGTTTATTATTTTCCGTTCAGTAGAACAAAAACTACAAGTGTTTTAATAAAAGCAGATGCCATTACTTTAAACAAGATGTCATACTTTTAAACGCCTTTTACTCGAAATGTGTTTTTTTAAATGATCACACGGGGCCAGCGATTGCTAACAAAATTTTGAAAATAATTGTGTATGTTCTGTATAATAGTAGAAGTGTTTTAACCTTCAGATTTATCAATTAATGTTTTATTACAAAATTTACAGTTCCTTATGTGAATATAATCACTGTTTTTAATAAGGAGTTTCATATAATAACTGAGATAAAGAGCTCCAGTTTTTGTAAAAATTAAAACATCGCTTATCCTGAAGGTCATTTCAAAAATGAATAACATAGCAGAATTGAAAATTTGTTTATAAACTTTTGGTAAAGAAGGGGCCACGTTAATGTTATTTTTTGTAAATTTTTACCAATTTTTTCCCACTTTAGTAATAATAATTTCTTTTTCTCTTCTTAATTTTAGCATATTTATCTTAAAATGTACTAAAAAATATCTAAAAAAAAAAAATCCCCATATATCCATTTTTTTAAAAAAAAGTTGTCGCAAGTAGTCGGATACCTTAAACTTGCAATATCTTAGACTAAGATTGGATTATTGAATATGATATTATGAAAAATATGTTACACAATTAATATAAATACTACAAAACTGCATTTAAATTTTAATTACAAAAACTGATTTTATTCAGGGAAGATATGTTTCTATTACATGAACCAATTTTATGAATATATTTGCGACAAAAGTTTTGTAACATATAATAACTATTTTCATATAACATATTTAAATGAAAGGAATCTGAACTTTGTAAAATGTAGGCAGGGCTTCATTGTGGTAAAAACCTCTTCATAAATTAACATTTTTACTCCAATGAAATTTAATTTGTGTTTTTCTTAAATTTCAGAATCCTTCGTTTTATGACATTATGTGCTGCACCTCGGAATAATTACGCATCAGTTTATCAATGAAAGTAATGAAAAAAACTAAAGAAAAATTTTAAGTTTAATCATTGTTTTTTCTGTTTAGTTTTTATCGTGAAATTTATTATCTGCAAGAACATAAGACAGTAAAAAACAAACTTGAATCCTTTGTTTTTTAAAACTCGATTTCTTTCTGTCTTATTATATTCAATATGGTATTTAAAATATAATTGATAGAATATCGCGATAAGTTTTTAAAATGTAAACAAGAAAAATT
Organism: Trichonephila clavata; assembly: GCA_019973975.1. NCBI lineage: Eukaryota > Metazoa > Arthropoda > Arachnida > Araneae > Nephilidae > Trichonephila > Trichonephila clavata. The sequence continues at coordinate 55,542 of BMAO01027281.1, read as the reverse complement.
ATAACTTTGAATCTTTTGTTTTAAGTAACGAGAAATACAAAAATTGTTTTGATCGAATTTAAAAATAATTAAAAAATATTATGAGCAGTTATCTATTATTAGCAACAGTAATTATTCTTCATATTATATTTCAGTCATCCAGTTGTTTTCCTTTTTCTTTTGGTAGTATAGGACTTAATAATTTTTCATGATTCGTCACTTGGTTTATATTTATTTTCCTCAAAATATTTTTGTATATTCCAAGCATTTTTTTAATTCAAGTTTTACTTGAAAACCCCAGTTTTTAAAAACTTTATTGTTTTATTACGTAAAATAAAAAAAAAGATTGCCACGCGGGGAGTTAAGATTATTTTATAATATACTTTTAAAAATTTTACAACTAAAACTTCCTTTAAGTTTTATTTTACAGAAATTCTTTTAAACCTTCTAATTTAAATTACGTTGCTTACTAATGAACTATATTTCAAGAGTCATCAAAATAAGAAAAACAATTTAAAAAAGCAAAAAAAAAAAAAAAATGAGGCGATTATAAACAAAGAATTATATTCCAAAATAATTATAATAGCTAATAAAAATCTCAATATCACTTTTTTCGAATTAAAAGAAAAAATATTTATGAATATATATGATGAACTTATACATTTTTATCAGGTGGCTATGTGTTCAAATCAGATATCCATTTGTTGATCCTTGGTCGCTTAAGAGTAGAAAGTTGAACACAAAAATAATAGAACCCTTTTTATTTGTTAGGCTTAACTGCCACTTAAATAATAAAAAATAAAAGTTCCAAGCTAGCTAATATCAATATTCATACTGTTGCCAATTTGGCAAAGTAAAAAACTACAAAGAAATTCTTTCCAGAATTACAAGTATTATTTTAAATATTAAAAATTTCTGTTTTAACAGTTAACAATAAAGTAATATTTACACAATTACATAAAAACATTTTAAAAAATAAACGCAGCTAGTTAAAATAAAATACCAAATAGTAAATTACAAATGCCTAATATAAAATTACGAAGTTCATCTTAAAAATTAATAATTGTTTATCAAGATATAATATATTCGATATTTTTATTATTTAATTTATTATATTTCTGATTATCTATTAAACTGGTTTTCTTAAACTTGACTTGGTTTCTGCCGTCATCAATTCGCGAAAAAGTGAACAATTATTGTACCAACAGTGATGTTAAAAAATCGTTTGTCCTATAATTAACTATTTTAAGCATCTAATGATCAATAATAAACCTAATTTTGTTCTTAATTTATTATATCCAAATTATTTTCCAGTTCCAGAAAGTCCACGACCTTATCAAGACTGGATCCTTGCTGTTCCTTCTAGATTGTCCCTACAATGGACTCTCGGACATCTGCGGTGGACAGTCTGGTTTTTTCCAGGATAGTCAGCTGCTGTATGACGTCACCCATCATTCTCACTATATGGACAGAACTGCTCTTCAAAAACACGTCAAGCAATACGAGCAACTTTTCCGTAGCGCAGCTCGCTACAACACTTTAGAAGTGTTTTGTAGAGCTTGGCTCAAAGCGGAAGATTGTCCACCAACAGATGGAGTCTTCTTGAAAGTTTTAGGGACAGGTATGAAGATTTTAGGAAATGTATGGCTCAGAAGAGAACCCTACAGAGTTGCCAATCAAGACGCTCGGATGACGCTTCTTCTAAAGGTTGGAAACAGTTTTTCACGACTGAGATGAAACAAATCGGGTGGAATAGAAAAAAATTAAGAAAGCTAAAGCTTCTGTGGAGAAGGAAGTCTTAAAAATGTACAAGCAGAAATAATAAGAAAATGAAGAAGCCTAGAGTTCGATTTTTTCACCCATTTATAAAAAAACATCTTGTGTTTCATCATATATCATATATTCAGTTATGCATCATATATCATAAAATATTGTTATAAATACGTATATACAGAGTGTAGTACTAAATGTGAAAATATTTTTAAAAAATATCTTTACAACAATTACAATGATCTTTCCAAACTTGTATTTTTTCATCAAAGGTATGAATCCATCGTAATAATTTATTATTAATTCAGATTGCAGAAACATCAGTTTTTTAAAAAAAATTTGTTTTCACATACACTCACACATAAATTGGAAAACGTGAAAATAACAAATACAAAAAATTGGATATCTGGAAAAATTGCAGCTATTTGAATCACATTTTTTTCAATTCATCCTATTAGTTCACACACACACACACACACACTCCCTATATATATTTATATAACTTGTTCAAATTTTAAATCTTTAAAAAATACTTTTTATTCATCCACTCATGTTCAAATACATGTTTTAAACTTGTAGTGGATGACATTTGATGTTAATACAGTTTTTTAAAATATTTTGATTCATTAGTTAGATTTAATTAATTAATTATACTTTAAGAGATATATTTCAGTCGATATTATTCCTCTAGATGGCAGCACCATTGGATAAAACAGTTTTCGTTAAAATTGTGATGGAGATTTAACTTAACCTGAATAATCATATGCTATAGTTAGACGTCAGCATTCCTTTTACACTGGTTTTAAGATAAATTCTTGTCTATTATATTCAACTTTTATTAAAAAAAATGTAATAATAAATTTAATGGGGCTAAATTTTTTAACGTTGATTTAAAAGGTATTTTGCCATTAATATCGTGATTCTCTCTCTCAGTCATATATTTACATATTTTTATTAATTGTAATTATTTAAATTGTAAAATCAAGCTTTTCTTTGTTGACCCGAGTAGTAATTGACTTAAACTTTTTTTAAATATATATATTACTTGTTTTATTTCAACTGTATAAGGAATATCCCATGCTATATTACGGCCGCGGTGGCCGAGTGGTCTAGGCATCGGATCATGGATAGCGTGTCATGAGTTCGATCCTAGTACCACTAAAGATCCGCCGTGTAGGGAGCGATGCACGTTAAATCTGTCGAGAGCTCAAACGTCCTCACTTTGGTGTAGTTAGGAGAGGGAGTGCCAGCTCAGGTGTCGTCCGCGTCACTTGACCATGCTTCAAAATTACGCGGACCGTCACCAAAAATCCCTTGTGTTGCTAATCAGTGCGACGTTAATATTCTCTCACTCCCCATGCTATATTTGTACAGAGAGTTACCTTTTGTACAGGGAATTTTTAATATCACATCATATATAGCGGTTATATATTGATCACGATATTAATTTACTAAAGTGAAAAAATTATCAAATTTTTCCTCAAATAATTTTTTGATGTGCATATTCGTAAAATTAGTATTAGTTTAGCTTAAGTGTTTTCAATAAAGCTCTTTAATGAAATAAAGTATATAAAAAAAACTGAAAGTGTATTTGCTGTAAAAAAATACGGATTATTACATAATTATTTTGATTTCAAAATAATTGTGGCACAAAATCTTTTAATTTTAACTTAGAGTAGAATGGATTAAAATGAGAATGAATAATTTGATTTTGGATTGATCAATTTTACTTTCTTACGACAAATAAAATATTTGAAAAAATATCATGAAATTAATAATATATCGATAGAACGTTAAACATTGATGTAATATTAAAGTATTTTGCTGTAGAAAATAATAAAGAAATAACTTTTATTGTATTTTCTATTTTTTTGTTCAATTTGTACTTACGTTCTATTTTTGAGCTAAAGTTGTATGAGTCTTCGAGTAAATAGACGACATATGTCTCTAATGATTATTATTCAAATATTTTAATAAAAAATACACTTTTTAATAATGACTTTTTTTTTTGTTGATAAAAAGACAGTGACTTGATATATTGAATCTGTCAATCATAAAGTTTCTTCAAAGTATTTCTATTATAACTCGAAATAAACTAATAACCTAAAAAGAGAAAAAAATATCGTTGTTTCCTGTATATATTATATAAGTCCCTCTCTTGCAAAAGAAGAAGAAATGAAAAATAACGAGAGGCAGGGAGAACGTTATAAATGAATGCAATACACAAAACATTTCTTTTTTTTTAAAATTAATAATTAGTAAGTAGAGATTTTTGTGGATTCTAAATTAACTTCCAACAAAATACACAATAAAAGTTTTATGTCTGAATAGTTGCACAACCATAGCTTAAATAGATTCTATGTTGTTGTTTCTAATTGGTTATTCCTTTCTTTCAGTTTGGGCAATTGCAATATCATTGTTTAATAATCCCCAAAGTTGTCTGTATGTGTATTTCTTTTAATTTTTTTAATCTTATACATACAAACTTGAATGTTTGTATAGTTGCTTAGGACTTATATACTAATCTACACTGTTAATTGTATCGCTACAAAATTTTGCAAGCAGTTTCGCTGATGTTTCAAATGAGCCGTAAGAATAGTTCCATAAAAAAATTTAAAAAAATCAGATTTCTTTTTAATGACATTTTTTCAAAGCCCTTTGCTCAAGGAAGAGTTTGTGTATACATGAGCGAACTCACCAAAAGAAAGAGAGCCAGAGAGCCGTGATATATATATATATATATATATATATATATATATGGAAGACATTTATAAATTATATCAAAAATAAAAAGTAGAAAATAAAGAACATAACAAGAAATAACATAATAAAAATAAAAGAAAAACATGAAGATCGAATCTATAAAAAAAAAATGCAAAAAAGAACCTAGCGAGTCAAAAAGCAATTTCGGACTTAGAACCGAATAGGTGGGGTTAAACTAGTTTGAAGGCGCCAACCTTACCCCTTTGCAAATCGGTAGGAAAATCCAAAATAAAATACATAGAAATTCAAAGTATAAAAAACCTCACAGAAAGTATGAGAAAACAACCGACTATACTATTCAGCAAAAAATTCTCCTAAAATGTTTAAGCAGAAAATTACTAAAAGAATTACCTAATAAAAGGATTTTTCAAAAACGATTTTACAAAAGTTCTTCTCACAGAGCTTTTTCCAAGAGATCCAACTGTCTTTGAAACCAATGGAAAGCTATTATCATTGTGTTAAAAATCAAAATTATACGTAGCAGCATCTTTTAAACCAGCATATATATATATATAGAAATATACAAGATCGGTTTTTCTCTTTTGGCAGTATATATATATATATAATATATACTGCCAAAAGAGAAAAACCGATCTTGTTCATGTTAGAAAACGATTACTTCATTTGGGAAGATCTTTTGATTGGCAACATTCAAGAGCAGATTTTGCGAAAATCTGTACAAGGGCTATACAGATAAAAAAATTCCTTTTTTGAACTATTGGACACACAGACTTGAGATCTGATTGTGACGGTTCTATCGTGATCTTTCAACTTACAGTTTTCTTGGGGAATTTCTGGTCTTTAAAAATTATTTTATTATAAAACTCCTCCTGGAAAAAGAAGACTTGATTATGTAATTTAAGACTAATATATATAGTCTAGGCTTTTTCAGGTTAAAAAGGAGAGATAGGATATATTGCTAGTAGAGTAGTAATGAATCAAATCGAATGTGAATCACTGATATTTAATATTTGATAGTTGAATTACTTAGGGAGACAATTTGTCACTGGTGATTGAATCTAGATTAAATAGCTAAGAAGTCAGAGCTATTGAACTGAGTAAGTGTATTAAGTATTAAAGTCCTCTTATATCTAGCGTACCTCGTTAATTGTCTGTAAATTTATTGTTGTTGTTGTTACTAATGTCCCCTGCCTGACGTAGTCAGATCGAGGCCCATGAATTTTATCAGGCATCGGGCTAGATTGTACGCCTGTCGTTAGCCGTAGCTTTGAGCACCATGCAGGTGACAGTACGATTTGGCTCGGTTCCACCCGAATTTTGAGGGAGAGCACCCTGGGAGTGGTCAGGGACCTCCTACCTCTCATCCCCTTCCACCAACCTCACGAGAGGACTTGCGGCTCGACGGCTATTTAAGAGTACCCCATGCCGCGAAGACACTATACATTTACAAACATCCATGCCTTCTCCGGGATTCGAACCCAGCCCTACGGCACAGCAGTCAGCGTCGATAACCACTATACCGGAAGTGCGACTTAAATTTATTAATTGGGTGCATCTCTTATCCCTGATCGACTGAATCTGAGTTGTGGTAAATATTGTGAATAAATTAGATTGTTTTTGAAGTATGGCTAGTCTTCCTTCCAATTCTCCCACACCTTTAGGGGCTCAGACATGGTATACATGTCAGGATCCTTACATGGTATACATGTATCTTTTGTTGACAAGATATTCGCTATGAATGCGTTTCGGAGGTGTTATGGATTAAAAATCCCGTTTTCCAACTATCACACCAACATACTTGAAATTTGAAAGCCATGTTTCTTTTGTTAAGCAGAAATTCATTATGAATTATATTTTGAGTAGATTGCATCCTAAGGGCTGAGTTACGGGGGTGTAATAGATAAATGTATTCCGTTTTAAAAATCCAAGTGTCCTCTTCTTTTTAAATCAAGAGATGAGGGCTATAAAAATGTTTTTAAATACAATTAGCAGCTTAATTCTAAGACTTAGATAAGGATAAGTTAAATATATACAGTCGGACCTCTATTTTACGAACCTCTATATTATGAATTTATCTTATTTTGTAAACTTTTTCCTGGAATCAATAACACTTTACGATTTTCTTCGTAAAATGACTTCTAAATAGTGAAGTACAATTTCTATTTAACGAACTTTTTCTCTTGTGTGATTCGCGATTTTATTCTCCCTATTTTTAAAGTATTTCTGGACCTTAGCGTGATGAAATGATAATTCATTTGAAACAATTCGACACGGATTCAGTGAGGAGAATATACTCCTGAAGAAGTTTTTGGTGCATTATAAAGATAAGAGTCGCATTATAAGAAAGGATATTTTTTCTAACCCCTCGCCCCTTAGAATTAACAGACTTTACCAGTTATTGAACTTAAGGACGCTTGCGGTAGTACTGGCTCAAAATTCCTGACTATAAAAAAAATTAAGTTTAAAATTACTTGTAGGCTTAAAGTTAGAAAATGTCATTAAAATTAATTAATTTAAAAATAAAATTACTTTTTTTTAAAGTTGAAAATACCGTGTATTTCTGTAGAATGTTTTTTTCTTGTCTTCCCTGCAGATCTTTTTGATGGATAAGATATATAAAATAAATAGATATTAATTTACAAAAAAGGCGTGAAAATAATTACTATTTCAATAATATATAGTGTTTATGTATTTAAAATTTGTTTTATGTTTAAAAAGTATATTGAAAGATGAATCTCTAAAGAATTTTCCACATAACGAACTTTTTTTCGGGATTTAGCTACTTCTTTAATTAGAGATCCGATACACATGTACACGTACATTTATATATATATGTTTCTTGATATCTGGTTTGTATCTTCTAACTTTGGTAGTGGTATAATTTAGTATTGTCATTTTATTATACTGTGTATTTTTTCATTTTATGATACTATATATATATATATATATATATATAGTCAAACATTATCATGAGAAACTTGGCGAAGAGTGTGGGTGACGGCTGGTACTAATACATAAATTTGTTCTAATACACACACACATTATCTTTTATAGTTAATTACACCGTTTTCGTTGCTATTTTGAATGCGAAACATAATAGAAGAAACATGTCACAATAAAGACGTCACCCTCTGTGATAAGAAATATAAGCCAAATATTCCATTAAGTGTCTTTTATTTCCATGAAAGATCCATAACGTTTAATAAAAAAATATACAGTAAAAAATTATGCAACAAAAACTAATAAAAACTTGTTACATCAATCTCTCTTTGGCTAGATCAAATCAATGCCCCTTTGTCCTAATTTACCCGGCCTTCTATTATGTGTATGGTCTTGCTATACAAAAACGCTTAGAAAAAAGTTAGAACCAACAATAATACATTAGAAGTAGCAAAAGAAGTTCCCTATCTGTATCTAACTTTACATACATTTGCTGTAGAATTTTGCAGAGATCGAACAAATAGCATTTCTCTAAGCACAGTAACCCATCGCAGTCTTAAGGTATCACATGTTGCGACTTAGGCATTCGAAGTAGCTTTAATGTCTCTAGAACAAAGCATGATGTTTCAAAAACACGAAGGGGACCTCAGTAGGTTGCTGAGGCGGGGCACTGACAGAGAGGGCACGGGCCCGCCGAGTTCTTTAGATAGCAAGGATACTCACACCTCAGAGGAGGACAGATGGGATGTCTACAGTGACAGTATTTGCAGCCCTTGTTGTTCGACTTCAAGGTACAGTAGCTGGGACAAGAATCCAGCTTAGGACACGTATCTGGAAAGGAGAGAATTATGAAAAGTTAATGGTTAAAAAAAAGGAAATTTTTACATTTAACTAAATATTACGTTAAGCATATGTATTCAGACGTCGAATCTGCTTCATATCTTTTTTAAACAGTCAATTAATTGATTTGTAAAGTAAATGCCCCAATCAAGATTAAGATTTTGATATATTTTTAATTAGGAACATTTCGAAAGTAAGTTTCGTCATCTTTTTTTTCTCTCAAAACCTCTTTATTGCCAAAAATAAATTAATTAATCAACACAATAAACACACATCTCACACTATTTTCGACACTGACATTGAGACCTTTTGTCGTAGCTTACAAACAGTTTCAAGAAACCATTACTCTGGTAAATTCAAGTGGTCGCGGTAGCCAAGTGGCTAAGGTATCGGACCATGGCTAGCGTGTCATGAGTTCGAGCCCAGTACCATTGAAGACCCACCGTGTAGGGGTGATACACGTAAAATCTGTCGAGACCTCAAACGTCTTCCCGTTGGTGTGGTAGTTAGGAGAGGGGGTTGACAGCTCAGGTGTCGTCCGCGTCACTTGACCATGGTTCAGAATTAACGAGGTCCGTCGCCAAAAACCCTCGTGTAGCTGAACAGTGCGACGTTAATATTCACTCACTACCTGGTAAATCCAAGGAACTTTTGCACAGCTTGCTCCACCTCACCATTGTTTTAGAAGTTATTTACTGAGAACGCAACTTTCAATGCAGAAAATGGGTGTAAGTCTGATGGGGCAGTGTTGTTTTCATTCGTATATGCCAATATCTATCTTCATCTTTAAGTCTACCTTCCTTCTCTGAGTACACAACATTAGTGATTAACAGTTTGTCCAGATATTATTTTTTCACCATATACCGTCTGCAGGCGTTCATCGATAATGGATACACTAGTGTCACGTGCTCATTCATACCAGGTAACAGCAACACTCTTTCATTGGCTAACACACTGTCAGCACACGTCTGTCTGCCATCTTGGCTTGCATGAGTAACTTCGAGCATGCCGGTCTGCTGATACTCTCTTCTACTTCAGCTTTCTGCACATGCGCCATTTCTCCCATGCTGGCACTTCTTACGTCTTTTAACCTGCCGCAGCTATGGTTTCTTATGGCGATTGTTTGTTTCACCTACTGTACCATTTTCTCCTAAAAAGAGAAAAAAAAAATGGACGAAACTTACTTTTGGAACGTTCCTAGTAATAGAGTTAACTTGACAAAACAAAAATTATTTCAATGATGTTGGAACCATGTCTCAGGGGTGTTAATTTTGTCTCCAGGGGTGAAAATATGAACAATTTTCGAAGAGGTATACTTCTTTAAAATTTAAATAAATAATTCAAATCTTTCACACATTATTTACGAAGTTTTATGGTTTCAAAAAAGTATAAAATGTTTGAAATATAATCATAATTTTAAAAATTATAAGCATATACGAATAAGAAATAATTTCGTAATAAATATTAAGTAATGTTTGTGTTACGCTCGCTATTTTCTAAAATAGTAGCCTTTGATGTATAAAACTTAATAGATTTTTAAAATGTATCATACTCTTTAAACCCTAGTAATTTAAGAATAATATATCTTTTGTATTTCAAAATATTTGGAAAATATTGAAAATTTAAAAAAAAAATTAGAAAATATAAATTTTATTTTAAAAAATATAATTTATTATTCTATTTAATTAAAAATACTACGGTATTATAAGGATATATTTAACTTTATAAGACAACTTACTGTTAGTAATTAAAGCTACTACTTTAGAAAATGGCCTGAGCAAAGTAAAACTTCATTAATATTTTTTATTTTCATATGCTTATAATTTTTAAAATTATGATTATATTTTAAACATTTTACATTTTTCTGAAGTTCCATTCCTCTATAAATAATTTGTAAAAGATTCGAATTATTTAATTTTAATTTCAAAGAGTTATATGTATTTCAATATTGTTTATATTTTCAGCCCTCTAGAGAAAGTTAATACCCCTGAGACCACTTACGATTTAAATCTAGAAATTTAATAAAATGTATGTGTGAAAAATAAAAAGAATTAGTAAATTTACAATTATTGAATGACTCTTCTTTAATGTTTTAAACATTTTATGAGCCTCCTATGATTTTGAGCGTGATTGCGGGAATTTTGATAAGAAAACGTTTTAATACCCCTTTGGAATGGACAATAACACGCTGGACAAGGTCCTGGAAAGAATTTCTTTATAATACATCCTCTTGGGCATTTGAGAATCGAACATTTCTCTGAAAGAATAAACGAAAGAAAAACGCAAGGATTAAGTATTCTAATTTCTATTAGTACTATTCTATTATGAATCTTTGCTTGAACCAAAGAGAAAAGCTTTTTATTTAGGTATTTTTTTTTAAAAAAGGAATATTTTGAGTACATAAATTTAAAAAGATGCAATATTTGTATAAAACTAACGGATCCTTTTCAAACACAGTGCTTTTTACGGCATTTGAGACACAAATTTAATTTTGAGACACTATTTTAAAATAGGAAGAAAAAATTACCACAGGAGAGAAAAATGAAATAAACTTTAAAAGAGCGATAAAAGAAATGTCCTTACATTAAATTAAAGCAATATTTAACTGAATTTTATAATATCTTCAATAATAAACGCTTTATTTAATGATTCTAGCAGATATCTTCTATACAGAAGTCGTTGGCAAATGATAATGAAAAAAAAAATCTTCGTTCCTTGCGATTTTGTTAATTCTAAAAAAACTTAAAATGTTTTTTGTGATAAAATTTTTTTTCCTAAAAATTATTAAAAAAATGATGAACTGAATTATCGGACATAGAATATTATGGAATGGTGTTTAAATTTAAAATTTAGCATCGTGTTTACTTCAAATATTATTTTAAGATTTATTCTTCTAGCGGGCTTTTTTGGATGAGGTTTCCGGAAAACACTTTATAGTGTGTTTCAAGGGTTCCGTCAGTCGAGAAAGTTTAATCAACATTGCTCAAGGATAGGGGGTCTTCAAAATTTTACAATCGAAGGACAAATTAATAAATTTACAATGATCCTTAAGCAACATAAATAAACTCACGGTGATCCGCGAGCCTTACGACTGTCAAAAAAATATTGTAGTCAGGATATTAATATAAAAAAAGGAAGATTTGTTCTACAAGACTATAACTGATTTGAAGGGAAGAAATGTTTACAGATTTGTATATATATATATATATGTACAGTTTGACCTCTATTTTGTGAATCTCTCTATTTACTGAACTTTTATCTGGAACGAAGCATATAAAATATATTGAAAATGAATATCTGTTTAACGAACTTTCCAATTAACAAACTTTTTTTCGAGATTTAGTGACTTCGTTAGTGATTTAGTGACTTATCTATATATATATAAATAGGTTTGAAAAAAGTTAAATGGAAGTTGAATTAAAATACTTAGTAAACTTGTTAAAGATCAGAGTCAACCTTTTCTTCCGAAAGTCTCTGAGATTTTAAGCATAGACAGATTTTTTTATATTTGAAATTATTTAAAATGCAGTGAAATTTTAAGAAAATTCGATATTTTCAGAGAATCTTTAAATGGATATCAAACACATGAGTTAAATGTTATGAATATCGAGAATAACAGAAAAAATGACATTTCTTACGACAAAAAGCAGATGTTTTTTAAAGATTGCCTCAAATTCAAATGTGGGGCCACTAAAATGCTTTCAGTGGACCACGGGTTGAAGACCTCTACTCTAGGAACTCATCGTATAATTTGACGAAGTTTTTATTGTGTTCGCAAACCATTAGTTTAAATACACTCATGTCCATAAATTAAGGATAATGAAGTTCAGGCAAAGAAAGAGACAGAATCAAAACAAATTTGACTTATTTGTAAAGTCTATTTATTAAACAAAAGGTAAAGAGCAAAAAAGATGCTATATGTTTGACATAATAAATAAAAATTGCGATTTTTACTCCCTGGAGCAAATTTTAAAAAAGAACCTATTTACAAAAAACAGTATAACATGGTTAGTATGATGGTTAATACGGAGTATGTCTCCTGGACGATGTAATAAAGGCCTTACAAAGCCTACGCATGCTGAGTATCAAATTATCAATCTGATCTTGGGGAATATTACACCACTCATCAAGCAGTGCCTTTCGGAGTTCCGGTAGACAGGTGGGAGGGGGTTGACGGGCAGCAATTCGTCGGCCAAGCATATCCCACACATGCTCTATTGGATTCAAGTCCGGTGAGTATGCTGGCCAATCCATACGGGTGATATCCTCCGATTGAAGGCATTCGTATACAATGTTTGCACGGTGAGGACGGGCGTTGTCATCCATAAACAGAAATTCAGCACCCATGGCGCCCCGAAACAAACGTACATGTTGTTCCAGAATGACATCCTGATAGATGTGGCCTGTCATCGTTACACTCTGAACATGCAGGTCAGTTCTGGAACCAAGAATAATTCCTCCCCAAACGAGCCATCCTGCACCACCGTAACGGTGTCGTTCAATGGTGTTCTCTTGGTGGTAACGGGTACCTGGTGCTCTCCATATGAAAGTCCGGCGAGAATCAGACTGCAAACTAAACCTGGACTCGTCGGAAAACATCACACAAGACCACTGTTGCGGTGTCCACAATGTATGCTCTCTACTCCAGGTTAATCGCAGGCGACAGTGAGTTGCGGTAAGGGGAACACATCTGACAGGCCTACGAGCATATAGACCAATGCGCCCTAAGCGTCTGTACACGGTCTGCCCTGAAACTGTCGTACCGGTAGCTGACGAGACAGTTCTGAAGCTGTGCTCCGTCTGTTTCTTTTGGCAGTAACTGCCAAATACCGGTCCTCATTCGGCGTTGTAACTCGGGGGCGACCTGTGCTGTAACATCTACTCACATTACCATCATCTTGGAACGTTGCCAAAGCCTGGAGATGACACTCTGGGCGATTCCAAGTACGCCCACATTCCAGTCGTCCGATAATTCTACCACGTAAAAAATTATCCAAATGCTTCCTTTGTGCCATAACTGTGCGGTTATTGCACTGAAAGGGTTTTAAAGCGCTTGTGAAAATTTTTACTTCTTTGCCACCATTCCTTATATACACCTCTCTTACACTCTCGTCATTGGGACGTACTATCCGCGCCATCTGCTGGCTTCCTGAAATTTGCATATTCTTCTTCAAGATGTGTGTGATAATTCTACAGGTGAAATTTTTATTTTAATGTTCAATTTCTGTATGATTTGAATTATCCTTAATTTATGGACATGAGTGTATGATCCGATTATAAATTCTACCTTTACTTTTATTTGCTTAAAAAATCTTGAAATATAATAATACCAAAGCAATTTCTTCACTTTTTATTTTATAATTTAAGACAGAGTAATATCACTTAACAAAAAACATACATGACCTTTATGACTTATCTTTGTTGACCAACTTTCGTCTATTTCTAGTAGTTGTGGAACCCACGCTAGAGTTATACAAATGTTAAACATAAATTGTCATTACTCAGGCGATATAAAGATTTGAAGAATGGCAATATTTAGAAAAAGTTCATACTCATCAAATTATGTAACATTAAATTAAACAAGTAATACAATTTTTTTTTGAAAGTCAATTCCTACTTCGTTAGAAAAACGTACTGACGCCATCTGTTGCAGCCAGTTAAAATTTCGACAAAATAACGCAGAATAAAAATTCAATTAATTAATTAAATTTAATTAATGAATTAAATATTTGAAGAAACTGTATTAACATCAAGTGTCATCCACGTTTCAAGTTTAAAAAATGTATTTGATTTTGAATGGATGCATAAAAAGTATTTTATTAACGAATAAAATTTGAACATAAGATATCTATATCTATATGTATCTCTATATATCTATATGTACATATAGGGAGAGAGTGAGCTAATAGTGGGAATTGAAAAAAAAGTACTTTGTAAAAATGTGTAATAATCAGTTTTAATTAAAAAATATTGACAAAAGAGTTGTTATTAACAAAACTGTATTTTTTTGTTTGTTTTTTGTAACACAGTGTGTTTTCTTTTAGTTATTTTCTTATTTTATTCTTTAGTTATTTCTTATATTATTCTCTTATTTTCATTTAGTACTCAACATATTCTTAGAACTAACGACTAAATTGCTCTTTTTTATTACTATTTAATTCATAAAATCACATTTAATAGTGAATATGTTATTACTTATAATTGTTTAAAATTTGTTTAGTTCCGATGCAAGAAGTTTTTTATTTATTAAATGGTATAAGTCTTATAAGAATGGAATTTCATGAAATATTTGTTTTTGAAAAGAATAATTTGGTAAGGATTTTAGATCTTGTCTTTTCTTTCGTGAAATACGTTCACGTATAAATGTTTTCGATACCATTAAATTAAAATTTTAAAAAATTATACAAAAAAAATCTGACAAGAAATGTATTTGATTTAACTTTGAATGCAATAAGATGCATAGTTTTTTTTGGAGATTTCATCTTGTATTTATGACATTATTTCATTGATGAAACCACGAGGACTATTAAATTTCAATTCACTGAAACATTTAAACTATAAAATGCGCTTAACTTTTTTTATGACGTAAAGAAGGAAAAGTTTAAATTTCGAATAATTAAAAACCTCTGTCTCAAAAATAATAATCATGAATCCATTTAAAAATGTTTCAAAACTTTTAGGATTTTCTTTTATACATGAGTCGAAATAATAAATATATCAATCAATAGTTTTAAAAATAAGCAATTTTTTTTGCATCCGATTTAATTTGAACAGTTTGAAACTTTCGTCAAGATGAGTTTAACAAAATGCTAATCTTTTAGGCCTTATTATTAGTTTTTGGTTTTTGGATTGTTAAAAAGTGAACTAACACCAATTTTTTCTATTAATTTTGCTTGATTTTCATTTTTAAAAGGAACTTCGATTGTGATACATACTGTAAAAGATTCTTTCTACTAATTTTCCGTAAAGTTATTCTACATTTCACACACACACACACACACACACACACACACACACACACCACACACACACACCACACACACAAGCATTTCTTTTCGGTCAAACAAAAATCACCTTAATCGTTCAGTAAATCAGATCACTAGCTCTGGTAACCTGAATCCAGTAAGCAAATCAGGTTTCTATTAGCTTTTTGAGCTCACTAGAGAAATTCTAATTTTTAATTTTATTGATTTAACTTTTAATTTTTTTAAAACTTAAATGATCTTATTCGTAATTATTATTATAGAATACGTTAAATATAAATTCAATAACAAGGATAAAAAGATAAAAGCTTAAAATAACATCAGAGAGCTTCATAACTTTGCCATCACAAAATAAAAGCTTAAGGTATCCGACTACTTGCGACAACTTTTTTTAAAAAAAAATGGAGATATGGGATTTTTTTTGATGCTGTTTTTATATTTGTTTAGTACATTTTAAGAAAAATATGCTGAAATTAAGAATAGAAAAAGAAATTATTATCACTAAAATGGGAAAAAATGGGTAAAATTTCACAAAAAATAACCATTGTGTACCAAAAGTTTACTAACAGATTTTCAATTTTTCAATTCTGATGTGTTGCTATGTTATTCATTTTTGAAATGACCTTCAGGATAAGAGATATTTTAATTTTTACAAAAACTAGAGCATTTTATCTTAGTTATTATATGAAATTGCTTAAAATAACAGTGGTTATATTCACATAAGGGGCTGTCAATTTTGTAATAAAGCAGTGATTGATAAATATGAAAGTTAAAACACTTCTACTATTATACTGAACACACATAAAAAATTTCAGTTAATTATTTTCAAAACTTTTTTAGCAATCGCGCTGGCCCCGTTTGAGCATTTAAAAAAAACACATTTCGAGTCCCCTTAAAGTATGACATCATTTTTCTTGATGTAAATTAGCCTACGAATCTTCCTCAACTGGTTTCCACCAGAAGTACTTTTAAAAAGTTTAGTGAGTTTATGTGAGTATTTGTAATTCTTCCTAACCTCAAAAGATTTTTTTTTTAAATTTCTTTCTTTCTTTTTTTTTATTCCTTTGTATTGTGTGCTTAATACTTACTTCTGTAAGCCCTGTGTGATACTTTGTGGTGCACGGGGATTTTATCGTTGTTTTTTCAATAATAATAATAAAAAAGTAGGACATCTGCGTTAATGTAATAGCATTTGCTTTTACTAAAACACTTATAGTTTTTGTTCTAGAGAACGGAAAATAATAAACTTGGTATTTTTATAAAGCTAATAAAATGACCTATAAAATAAAATCATAAAAAATTTGTCAATTTTTGGCAAAATTCACAATTTTAGGGTAGTCGGATACCATAAATTTAAATTAATCCGATCGTGCCCGCAAAAAGATATTATTGTTGTTATTTGTAAATACATATGAGCACCCCTATTGTGACGTTTTCACGTCGGACATCTGAAAAATTGGCTCCTTTTGGGGATACGATAATATCGTTTCTATGCACACGCCCACCCCTAAATATTGCGGGGTCCAAGATTGCCCCGGCAATCTTCGACCGTGAGAAAACCCCCACTCCACCCATGAGCCATAAGTAATCGTGATAAGAGGATGACCGCCCCCCGGAATGGCAGAAACTCGTGGAAAACACCGAAGAGAACGGTTGTGTTGTCTCCTCCCTCACAAACACCATATTCTGAGTTCTAATGAAAAACTCCAGATTATGAAAAACTTCAGTGTAAATGTATATACTGTAATTAATAGCTGTGACGTAAGCAAACCAAATATTTAATTTTCTAACTCTCACGCTACCATTAATTATCTGAAACGTCACAATGTTTAAAATAGACAACGGATTGCATTTTATGGGTATTAAATCATTATCAATGTAGAGGATAGTACTGAAGGAGATTGTGCGTTTATAAAGATTGAAACTCTCCGTAAAGATTACTCTCAATGTTTTCATTTTATGTTATATTCTCTATAGCCGAGGTGGGCATTACGTCGATCGCGATCGACCGGTGGACCGCCAAGACAATTTGGAGTGACCGCCTAAAGATTAGACTTTAGTAATTGTATACGGAGATATCCAAGATTGGTTGGTGGTACGCAAGCTAAGTCTTCCACTGACTATAATTACGAGAACTAACTTTAGATGGAAATGTTTTACTTTTTGATGTATTTTGAATTGTTGGAAAATAAATGCATCGTTAGATATTATATTATGGCTATTATTATTATTATGTTTGTATTTTGCGTTTTGCTTTGAACGCCGGTTTCAAAAAGAGTGAATTTCTCCTTTTATTTACGTAGTTAAGTACATATTACGTATTTATTGTAAAGTTCTAATAAATATTGTTGACTTTTTCCTTAGCTCACCACACTCGTGAGTGTTTCAAAGAGGGCGCGGCACGGTAGTCCAGGGTGGAATGGTCTACCATTCTCACATCCTACTCCAATACGTTGCCAAACATATTTTTGTTCCATTTTGTAGATTGTCGGGAACAAAGAACAGTAAGAAATAAATTATTGTATACATAATTAACATTAATTAATAAAAAAATATTAATAACAAATACTTAATTAAATTTTACCTACTATATATATGGGATTAATATTGATTGCAAAAAAAATCATGGGCTATGGAGGAGGGTTTGGAACCATTTACCCCCCCCCCCTTTTGTGTGGGCTACTGATACTGGGTGGACCCTAACATCTTGAAAAAATTAGAAGTAGCCTGTACCCTGGAAAAGTCTGCCCACCCCTGCTCTATAGTCAACCAAAAGTTTATACATGTTACATAGCTATTTAATATTTGGGTTTATTTGACAGCATTTCACCAACTACTTTCAACATTTCCAGAGAGATGTTTGAGGCAACAATTTTGAATTTTATTATAGTATTATTTAATATATATATTTCACTATTAAAATCGTCATAATTTTTTTGGATAATAATAGTTTTTACGATATTTTTATGCATCGATTACATTCTAGATACTAAAGTAAACAAGTTTATTGAAACCTTTCTTATTGTTTTATTTTAATGTTCTAGAACTTAGGTTCTCAACGTGGGTGATAACCCCCCCCCCTCCCTTGTGGGCGTTTGAGACCCAGAGGAAATTAGTGGGCGTTGAGATGGCACGGAGAGGCTTGGGCAGATTAACCAAATATATTCTAAAGACTAAAAAAAAACACGCTGATTATGTACTAACAAAAGTAAACTCTAATACTGTTTATATGTTAATTGCATGTATTTAAATCATTTAACTATATCACATGTTCGAAAATTCACATATTTTGGTAGTTTGGGAAGAGGATGCGAAAAAACTTAAAGATTACATTACATTCAGACCTACATAAATTGAATGATATAGTACATTTCAATTTCTGTAGTGCATGTGTTGTCTTTGTCAGTGAGCAGTAGGATTAATGTTTCATCCACTGCATTTCATTATGTATATTATCCAAGAAAAATAATTAAATATGTTCACCAGTAATTAACGTGTGATTCTTTAAAGGCTGAAACTGACATTTTTATTTATTTAGAAAGCAACAGTTTATTATAAATTACTTCGCATCATCAAAACCCCTGCCTGTCTTTATAGCAGGTGAGCTAAAACTGTTATTCCTCTTTAAATGAAGAAAAAATTTAGTAGCGTTTTAATTTCCCGACAATATCCTATTTATGACTAAAATATGTATCACACATTTAAAAATATTTGGGCACAATAGCTATTTCAGATTCACAAGTAAAAAAATTGGGGCTTTAGAAAAAAACTAAATCAAAAAATATATTCTATTAATGATAGAATATTTTTTAAAAATTTAACTCTTGTTTTTACCATGTATTATATGTAAACTCTTATTTCTCTAGAGTGGGAGGGGGCGGTATCGAAGTTTTCACTAGAAAAGGAGGCTATAGTTTAAAAAAGGTCGGGAACCTATGTTCTAGAATGTTCTCTATCACGAGATTTTGATCAGTTATATAAAGTTAGCTTTCACTAATTTTCTAAATTCTCAATTAGCTGGGTAAAATTAATGTTAAAATTAAATGCTCAGATGGAATTAACTTACAACGTTAGATGGATTAATTTCTATAACAAAATTTATTAACTTCCGAGATAATTTTGAGTTCTTTCTATTTAGCGACCTAATAAAAAAGTAATATTTGTAATTCATTTCAATCTAATCATTGTTCTAACAAATATTTGATAAAAACTGATAAATGGATAACATATTAGGTTAGTTTCAGAAAACAATTAAATTTTTAATTTTTTTTATGATTTTTAGAAAAAAAATTATGGTTTGCTTAAATTTTTCGTTCTTTTGATTCGTGAGTTTATTAAAATGAGAAATTACTTTTTAAAATAATGTTCTTTGTTAAAAAAATAGATTGTAATGAATTATTTTTCCAATTTTGAACACGTATTACGTGTAAGGTAGATATGGTTAACAATTGTAAACTAATATACAGGCTTTAAAAAACTTTTGATATTTGTTATCTTTATTTTCTTTTTGAATACATCCTAGCTCTTAAAAAAATTCACTATGAAATTTTGGAATAAGGGTTTTTAAAATATATAAAAAATGATAATCTTCAAGCTTTTGATATGTTACAATTCACATTTATTTTGTATTATGGCCTTTGTGTTCTTTTGTCTGTAACTTTTTTCATAATTACGTTAATTTTTCAATTTTTTTATTTATTTTGATTTGAAAAAATATTCATCTATCAGCTTGGTGTCAACATCTTTGAAAAGTGTTATGCAGAAAATCGTATGTCGGTAAAAGTTTTAACAGTCATTTAGCATTATTGGAATCATTTGGTTCAGAATCACTAAGTCGAACTTTACGAACTGCAATATTTGGGATTATGATATGAAAAATCAATCAGATGATAAAATTGGCGTTCTTAATGAAATAATTATTTTTAGGATTTTGTTTACTGTTTTAATTAATTTCATTAAGGGATATCCAGTATAGTATAATTTCGATCTGTTCGAGCAGGTAACACTGATAACAATTTTGTCCAGCTATAAGGAGAATTTTTTTAAAGTTTTTAGAATTTTCCATTTTTTTTAACGACTGTGTACTGCTGATTATTGTATACGTGCCACTATTTACAACATATTTAAGCAACCTATCTATCCATCAACACAAGTAGTATGAATATGGCTTTCAATAGCGCACTCAATGAGGAGGGGGGAGCTCGAGTCTGGCCCCCCTCCCAAAGCTCTTGTTTTTTTTTTTGATTGATTATAATCCTATGTAAACAGTATGTAAAATTTAATTAAATATTTGTTTTTATTATTAATTTTATTAATTATTTCTAATTATTTATTCAATAATTAATTTTTTAACTGTTTTTTGTTCCCGAAAAATGACAAAATCAAAAGAATATGTTGGGCGGCGTATTGGAACATGATACGAGAATGGTGCACTTCCCCCCTCTCCCCTTAAAAATTACCTGTGTGCACCGCTAGTGGTTTTATTTGACCCTATTTAAAACTTCCAAGACATTTTCATTTGATGTAAAAAGTAGAGTGTTTGACACCTAGATGAACTTTTATCTGTGTTTGTGAATTTGTGGTAAAAGTTATTCTGAGTATCATAAAACTATTTTCCATGCTTGAAAATTGAATATTTTTTAAAGGCATAAGCTTTTTTTTTGTAAGGGCCAGTCAAGGGAAACGCAGAGTAATATAGGAAATAATTTATTATTCAGCCACGAGATGGCAGCTTAATCGAGCTTGCGATGTGACAAAATTGCGATTATAGAAGAAGTGCGTGTAAAGGATCGTAAAATTACAAGTGCTTGATATGGATAGGTCCAAGCAATTACAGCGTGGCTTTATTAAATTTTTGTTCAAAGGTGTGAAGCTAAATGAGTTTGTTATTGAATACAAGTCTTATGTAGGGAAGCGTTCTTCAAGCGAAGCATTGTGTTCTAAATGGTGTACCCAATTTCGAAGTGATTCAAAGTGCACCGATGAACTTCCTTGTCCATAATCGGTGACGAAACAATTTCTAGAATGGACATGATGCTGGAGAAGAATAGACATAGAATTGTACAAGCACTGTCAGCTACTGTAAATATAATTGTGCGATTCATACACATGATAACCCATAGAGAACTGAGGATTGAAAAGTTAGTGTGTCCAACAGATACCCTAATGAGCAGAAAGACTATTACATGAGAATGTATCTGGAACATTGGATTCGGTAACATAATGAAGGGAGATTATTTTAAAAGTGTATTGTAACTATGAACGAGAAATAATGTCAATATTTTGGAACGTCGACAGAAAGGTTGAATCAGGACGTAAGATATACATCTTCACCCAAGCCAAAGAAGGCCTAATCACCTGGTGTGGTTAAAAAGGGCATGTTGAGTCTGTTCTTTAATTTATAGGGATTATTGATGCTTGAACGGATGCTTGTCAGGACCACAAGCGATGCTCAACACTATTGTGACACTTTACAGAATCTTTTATAAGCCATTAAAAACAATCAGCCTTACAAACTGTCCCGCTGCAATACAGAAAACTTTGCGTTCTTTATTCTGATATTTTTTTATTCTTTTGCTTTGCAATTCGAATATCTCGTCTTGTGATTGCCACAAAAAGTCTGAAAAGAGAAGACCCTCAAAGGTCAATGCAACACTTGGGATCAAGCTGCATGTGATGCCATTGAAGAAACCACTCATGAATCACAGCCACTTCATGGATAGTACAAGAAAACCTGTACCACTATTGGACAGTTGCTTGGATCATGAGGGGGACTGTTTGTAGGCTTTCTTGTGGCCTACCATGTTTCACGATATCTCTACTGTTCATTTCCTAATTAAGGATATGCTATTTTCAGACACCAATCTATGTTTCGCTTGCAGGACCCTTATATTTTAGTGTACAATGAAATTATAAAAATAAATTAATCTATGAGAGAAGTCATGGGCGTCTAAAACATTTATTTGATTCAGATAATCAAAAAATTAAAGCTCTGGTTCCATCAAGTTTGAGGAATAAATTAAATTTAAATAGTTTTAATTGTTTCACATTGTCCTCCCAGTTTTTTTCTACATATTCACTAATTTTGTTAACAATAACATATGAAGCTTACGTTTTCTCTTAAATTTTTGTGTAGTTACAACTAGCTGTAACTGTGACCTTCGCAATACCTAAGAAGAAAATTTATGCCAATGGATATAATTTTACCTAGCTTTTTCCGGAAAATATATTTTTTGATGGTAAATAAATCAGCAGTTATTCCTGCCTCAGATACTTAAGTATTTCCACAGAAATTTTTGCTTCGATATTTGGTAAATTTTCGATTTTTGATTAAATTTTTTTCGTATTGCCTAGAAGTGAATTGTGTAGCTAATGAATCGGTGAAGTACAATTTTTTCTTTGTATTGTTTTGCTTGTGTTTTTCGTTTTTTGTCTTAAACGAGTCTATTAAAGAATTCTAACGGTTAGAAGTATTTTTTTAAGTTCTATTAACAAACTTAAACCAAAAGTTTCTGCTAAGTTATTAAGGTTGCAGATGACTTAAATATTTATTAGGCTTAAGTGGTGTTTTTAATGTTATAATGGGGTAAATTCATGTGACGTCACAGACACATGATAATTATAATCACGTGTTTGCAGTCAATCAATTCACAAATTCATGTGATGTCACAGTCACATGATAAAGGTAATCGCGTATTTAAAGAAATAAGTTTCGCTGTTGCCATCTTTTGCTTATAAAAGAAAATCTCTTTAAAAAAATACATATTTGCGATTAATAATGACAACAAAATACTTTATATGTATGTATAAGAGTTATTTTTTTTAAATTTTGAAAACATTTTAGAAGAATTTTAACACTGGAACATCTTTAATCAAATATCAAAATAGAAATTCAATCCAAATTTTACAAGACTAAAAACGAGCACAAATCTAATGTCAGTTTTGAATTAATCGGAGAACACGTGATTTGTCATGTGACCGTCGTGAATGTAGCCCATTGCGTGATTTATTTCTTTTTCTCGTATTTTGCAAGAAAATGATACAATTTTCTTAAAAAAAATTAAAAGCAACCCTCTGCAGAAATGCATATTTTCAAACGGATTGCCGAAAATAAAAACCGAGATGAGGTGTTCGAGTGAGTGGATGAGATAAAGAAAAGAAGGGAAGAATTTGCTTTTTCAGAGAACACATTTATTACTGTCGAGAGTACATCGTCAGTAACAATGCTTCTTCCCGCAATCACTTCTTTGTAGACATGAGTAAGCAGTTCAATGATGTTTGAGAGATGTTTAATAAATAAGCATACCACGTGGGAGAGGCGGAGGACAGGTGCAGCCTGGGCAAGGACCTGCGTACACTCTCTGGACGAAACAGCCTGGTGGACACTTAGGCAGTGGACAGACTGGTGCATACACTCTGCGTGGAGGAGGAGCATATACTGGTGGAGGTGGCGGCGGTGGTGGAGGCGGATACGCAGGGGGTGGTGGAGGAGGCGGATACGCAGGGGGTGGGGAGGAGGAGGTGGCTTATATACCGGAGGTGGAGGAGGTGGAGGTGGCGGTGGAGGAGGAGGAGGTTTATACACTGGTGGTGGAGGTGGTGGAGGTGGCGGAGGAGGAGGTACATACATTGGTGGCGGAGGTGGTGGTGGCTTATAAACTGGAGGTGGTGGTGGTGGTTTGTATACCGGTGGTGGAGGAGGAGGTCTGTACACTGGTGGTGGAGGTGGTGGTGGCTTGTAGACTGGAGGGGGTGGAGGTGCATACACTGGTGGAGGAGGTGGTGGTGGCGGTGGAGGTACATACACTGGTGGTGGAGGTGGTGGTGGCTTATACACTGGTGGTGGTGGTTTGTATACCGGTGGTGGGGGAGGAGGTTTGTACACTGGTGGTGGAGGTGGTGGTGGCTTATATACTGGAGGTGGTGGCGGTGGTAGTGCATAAATTACTGGCGGAGGAGGTGGTTTGTATACTGGTGGTGGAGGAGGTGGTGGTTTGTATACTGGTGGTGGGGGAGGTGGTGGCCTATATACCGGTGGTGGAGGAGGAGGAGGTGGTGGCCTATATACCGGTGGTGGAGGAGGAGGAGGTGGTGGTGGCCTATATACCGGTGGTGGTGGTGGAGGAGGAGGTGGTGCGTATACTGGTGGAGGTGGAGGTGGGGGCTTATATACTGGTGGTGGAGGAGGAGGAGGAGGAGGGGGTAAGTAAACTGGTGGAGGAGGTGGTTTATATACTGGTGGTGGAGGAGGTGGTGGCTTATATACTGGTGGTGGTGGAGGAGGAGGAGGAGGAGGGGGTAAGTAAACTGGTGGAGGAGGTGGTTTATATACTGGTGGTGGAGGAGGTGGTGGCTTATACACTGGTGGCGGTGGTGGTGGCGGCTTATATACCGGTGGTGGTGGAGGTGGCGGTGGTGGCGGTGGAGGTCGTAGATAAGCTAATAAAAAGAAGAGAAAGTATATATATTTAGAACATAAATTTTTTAGAGCTTTTTATTTTTAAAATGAATAAGGAGAATAGATTTTCTAACATTAATCCACACGTAGTAAATAAACGGTAAAAAACTAACGTATATACTGAAATTTAAGAAAACGCACTGCTGTAAAAAAATGTTTTCTACACATTGAAATATATATATAATTAAATATTAAGTTCCACAGTTATTAAAACAGTATAAAATCCCAATTATAGCTTATAGTATGTAAGCTATTATTGTAATATAAAAAAAGTTATGAAGGGTAATTTTTTCAACCTTTGTTAGAGCCGCTAAAAGCTAGAAAAACAAGCTCCTCTACAATCATCGACAGACTGCCAGTTTAAACTGAGCTATAGACACATAAATATACCTTGCAAAGCTAATGCTAAAATCAAATATGAATTGCACAGCTATTTAATGTCAGATATTAGGATGCTTGCGAAGAGTTATTTCGAGCAACTGAAGATAAAAGCTTATTTCTGGGGTTGGGATCAATCATGATGTGCCCTCTCAGTGAGTTGATTTTCATCTCCCTTTATTGAAGAATTGGCTCGAACACCAAAGCTTTCAGAGGAGCGCTCAAAAAAACCTCTGGGATCATCTTACATCGTTGAAGGTAATATTCTTTAAAGAAGGCGTTGGAAAACTCGTCTACCGATATCTTTTCGTGTCGAAATGTATAAGGTGGCCCAAATGAAAAGTAGACAAGTTGAATAAAAAGAATGCCTTCATTTTGGTTTAAAAAAATCACTTTGGGTGATGTAACACACGCCCCATTGTTTCGACAGTAGGTCTATATCTTCGCTGTAGAAAGAATAGGGTAGATTTTCGAGGAAGTCCTATATGGCTCCCTTCACCTCATCACCCTAATGGATACGTAATTCTCACTTAAGTGGAAAAAAGTATGGTAGGTTTCAAGGAGACAAATCCGGACTGTACGGTGGGTGTCCCAACACTTTTGAAAGAAATTTTTTAAGGTTGTCGGGGCTTCACGAGAAACGTTTGGGCTGGCATTGAGATCTGGTATCGTTTGCCACCCTTCACGGAAAAATTTGCACCAAATGTTCAAACTAAGCAGTGCTCGCCATAGACTGATCCACATACTCTGATACCCGCACATTCAGCTCACCTTCTACAACACACATTGCTCCGATATGGAAGCAATTATGAATAGCACGACTTTACTTTTGATCCCTTTCCTCTACCAAGAACAGGTTTCCTCATTGCACGTTGTATGCAGTATGCACCTTCTACCTCCCTTTATTTCCATGTTCGGTAGCAATGCTGTAACTGCAATCATTTTGACACAACTGCACGTGCCCACTTTTTATTTGGGCAACCCTTATAACTATGCTTACACATAGTTTTCCATAATAAGTTATTTTTTAAATTTTTTATACAGTTTTTTTAGTCTCTCGAAAGAGGATCCAGCTTTTTATTTAAATTAATCAAAGTTAGCCTTCCTGTAGCAATTTCTTCTACGTATTTTAATTTATTTTGCGTAATTGACTCTGTAGCTATGTTCTATTATTCATTAAATTTCTTTTCCGTTGTTTTTTATTTTAATTCCTTGGTTCTCTACGATAAAAGCCTATGATATGAAAATATGATATGAGTAAAAACTGTAATAATTAACAGTACCCCCCTGGACAATACAAGTTTTCTTATGAATAATTTTACAAGTTTTTGAAAGGCTGCTACATATTTAGTCAAGAAACTTGTAGAGGGGACGAGAGCACGTTCAGTCTGTCGTGGCTCAAAATCCACTCGTTGGTGTGGTGTAGTAATTTGGAAAGGGAGTACCAGCTCAGGTATCGTCCTTGTCACTGGACCATGGTTCAAAATTACGAGGCTCATGGTCAACAGCTCTCATGTTGTTTTATAGTGAGACTTGAATAAACCACCCAAGATTTGAAAAAAATAAAGTTCCTTACATGTTGTTTCGGTAAATTAACTTACGTAGAACCTGCTGGGGTGAATAAATCAGATTAAGAGAAATCACGTTCTTTCAAAATAGTTAAGAAAATATCATTATTGCCTATAGACTGTTTATTCCAAGTCCTCTGTCGATTGCAACATTTTATGAAGACTAATTATTTCTTCACCGGAGGAACTCTTATTTTGTGTTCAGTCATTTTAGAGTCTAACGAAAAATAGCCTCTTCAGTTATGATATTATAATCAATATTAAATCTGGGAACTTTCGTTTCCAGATGGGGCTGTAACCTTCCTTCTAGTACCTAGGATGGATTTCTGATTGAAAGGATGTTTTCAAGAAACTGGACGAAACTGTTTAATCCAATAAGATCCATTGTGGCGGAAGGATACTATCAGATTTTCTATACACAGTTTGGATCACTTGGGTTGATACACATGGAGCTTTTATTATTCATTTGTCTTCCCATTGACGTGGTATGAAATACTGAAGAGGGGGGGGGGCAGCTAAGGTGTCTTCTTCACTTGACCATTACTCAAAATTATGAGGTTCGTTGTCAGTCGCCATTGTGTTGCCTTCAGGGTGCGATGTATAAATTAAAACCAAACCAGACTTATTAGGCAATGTACTTTTTAAACTACTGCCTATGCTGGGCACTATAAGGCGAAATTCTACGTTACAGGGAGAACTAAAAGTGTAATGTGTTGAATCTGTGCAACAGCATTACAAGAAAAACAGCAATTTAAATATATAAGGTGCATGGTCGGTTACCAGAAACATTTGTTGTTGTTGTTGCTCATTTCCATGTCTAGCCAAGTTAGACCAAGTCCATGATCTGATTCACTCTCAAAAAGTCCAACACCATTAGAGGGTCCTCTTACAGATCTTGTTTTGTAAGCTCCAGACAGTCGAGAATGTGTTTTGGAGATGCCTGGCTTGCAGAACACCTAACACAGTCCGAAAAAAGTTTCCCTCTCTAAAAGTCAAAGTTTGGAGGAGGCCACTCCGGAAACGAGTTAGAATAGTTTGTTCCTGCTTGCTGCATTGAAACATTTGATCGCATTTATTATGTGGCTCTGAAGTCACATGCCTTTATGAACTAGTCTTGAGATTATTTCTGCAGGAAAGAAAAGGGAGTTGGAAGATTACGGACCTCCTTTGTTTGTTTGTCCACCATTTCATTGCTATAGAGGTCGACATAAGATGGGATCCACTGAAAACGGATATGGTGATAGAGCGATACAAGTTTCAAGTTGTGTATGAAAGAGAAAAGGGTTTTATATCGCCAACAAGAAACCAAGGTGTTGGAGTGAACTACGGCTATCGTAAAGAATTCAAAGATCTTTATAGTTCTTGGTTAGAATACACTCAAATCCCGCATTAATGGTTCTAAAACTGCAAAATAGCGAAATTGGAAGAATGATCATCACGCAGAGATAAGAGCAGTGAAAATTCGGAATTCCTTCTTGTCAATTAAAAAATGCGTTGATTTTTAAATCGCCTCAATGGTGTTTTTGTTACAGATGAGAAAAATTTCGGATATTTGTATGAGGCCACTTGATGGTACAATTTAAAGTTCTTGTATGTAAAATTTTAATTAACTTGAAATGCTTTTCACTAAACACATTAAGTTAATCACTGAATTGGCGAGAGAGGTAATCAGTACAATATCTCAGCTGCATTTCGTTGTGGGTAGGGCATATTCTACGAAAAAATTGTAATTCTAGGTTCAATCCTACTTATTCCATTGTTCATCTTGCGTGCATTTTTTCAGTGTCTTAATTATGCATCCCTTTTTTTTATCAGTACAATTTTCTTACAGAATATGCTGTAATTTATTTGCTTTACTTGTGGCCAAATAGCTTTATTTTTATTAGTAATTTTCCCTCAATTCATTGTCAACAGGTTTATCATCTATTTAGTTTCTTCAATTATTGTTAAACTTTAACAACTCGTTTTTAATTATTTAACATCCTAAAAAAAGAATTTTTGGGTAAATCTTCAAACTCTCACTCTGCCAGCATGTCCAAAAAACTTACCTTCATACTTAGATTGCGAAACATTGACGGCATTATGCTCTACTAGCACATTAATTTCGCCTATTCACAGTAATTAATAATTTTAATTTAAATAAATACTATATTAAAAAAATACTATATTTTCGATTACAAGAATTGCAAAATAATAATACGCTCTCATTTATTCTATTTTAAGTTTCATTTATGCTGGCTAATTTTGGTTAAAATTTATTGCGAATACATATGGATAAATTATTGACTTTTAGAAAGGAATTGTACCAAAAATATTTTTTAAAAACTCCAAATACATTATGAATTAATAGTATATTGTAACTATAGTTTTAGAGTTAAATAATGATTTGACCAACTATATTTTGAGTCGCCAGTCTTAATACTTTTTTAAAGCTTGTGAATGCGCATCCTCTTGTAATGTTTGTTCACGTGTTAAAATTAAAGTAAATTAAAGTAAAATATACCTTAACTTATTTTCTTATTCTGCATTTTTGAATATAACTCTTTCTTAAACTTACCAAAAATGTGCTCGTGCATTTTTAAACTACTAACCAAGATTAATTTATTAAGAGTTACAATTATAATTTTTAAGAAAGATGCTGATATGCACATATTATGAAGTTTTATGTTTATCTCAGTCTTATTTTTTTATTAACAGTTCAACGGTATGAGCGTTAAGTGTAATTATACCCTCCTCGTAAAATGTACAAAATTAAATTAATCGCACCAGTGGCGGCGGAGAGGTCTGTGGTTCTGCGTCAAGGGTAGACCAAGCAATGAACGTCTTGCATACAGACAATTCTGCTGTAAACGGCGTCGAATGGTACGCGTAGACACTGAATGAGGCGTTACAGACTTAATGTGCTGTGCTATGGTTCGTAATGTGACTGAGCAATCCGTCACTGCTATGAGCCCAATTTGTCTGTCCTCACGTGTAGTGGTACACTGTGGTGGATGCGATCGACCACGTCGGTCCGTCGTACCCTCCTGCATCCAACGGTCACATATCTGCATTACAGTTGTTTGGTTTCGTCCAACACAACTACCGATTTCCCTGAAACATAATCCACAATCTCGGTAGCACACTATCCTTCCTCTGTCGAACTCGGATACTTGATCAAAAGCTGATCGCTGTTTTCTACGAGACATAACTGATCGTTTTTTGAAAAAACCACAAGAAAAACACAATTGCCGAACCAATCTCCAAGCCTTAAATAGCGCTTTGAGGTGCGCCATAGGCGTGCGTAATGTGTGTCTGCGCTGAAATTCTAATCATTTGTATATCTCACCTCCGCTAACGCATGTTGTAAATTTCATGTTATTTGCATGCTTCCTTCAGGGTGTTGCATTTACGGTGGCCAGCAGTGTATATACTACACTCATGTCCATTAATTAAGGATAATTCAGAATCACATAGAAATTGAACTCTAAAATAAAAATTTCACCTGTAGAATTATCACACACATCTTGAAGAAGAATATGCAAATTACAGGAAGCCACCAGATTCCGCAGATAGTACGTCACAATGACGAGAGTGTAAGAGAGGGTATATAAGGAATGGTGGCAAAGAAGTAAAATTGTTCACAAGAGCTTTAAAAGCCTTTCAGTGCAATAACCGCATAGTTATGGCACAAAGGAAGCATTTGGACGATTTTTTACGTAGTAGAATTATCGGACGACTGGAATGTGGATGTACCCAGCTAAAAGTATCCGAGGAACTTGGAATCGCCCAGAGTGTCATCTCCAGGCTTTGGCAACGATTCCAAGATGATGGTAATGTGAGTAGATGTCACAGCTCAGGTTGCCCCCGAGTTACAACGCCGAATGAGGACCGGTATTTGGCAGTTACTGCCAAAAGAAACAGACGGAGCACAGCATCAGACCTATCTCGTCAGCTCGCTTCAGCTACCGGTACGACAGTTTCAAGGCAGACCGTGTACAGACGCTTTGGGCACATTGGTCCAAATGCTCGTAGGCTTGTTAGATGTGTTCCCCTTACCGCAACTCACTGTCGCCTGCGGTTAACCTGGAGTAGAGAGCATACATTGTGGACACCGCAACAGTGGTCTTATGTGATGTTTTCCGACGAGTCCAGGTTTAGTTAGCAGTCTGATTCTCGCCGGACTTTCATATGGAGAGCGCCAGGTACCCTTTACCACCAAGAGAACACCATTAATGGCTCGTTTGGGGAGGAATTATTCTTGGTTCCAGAACTGACCTGCATGTTCAGAGTGTAACGATGATAGGCCACATCTATCGGGATGTCATTCTGGAACAATATGTACGTTTATTTCGGGGCGCCATGGGTGCTGAATTTCTGTTTATGGATGACAACGCCCGTCCTCACCGTGCAAACATTGTAGACGAATGCCTTCAATCAGAGGATATCACCCGTATGGATTGGCCAGCATACTCACCGGACTTGAATCCAATAGAGCATGTGTGGAATATGCTTGGCCGACGAATTGCAGCCCGTCAACCCCTCCCACCTGTCTACCGGAACTCCGAAAGGCACTGCTTGATGAGTGGTGTAATATTCCCCAAGATCAGATTGATAATTTGATTCTCAGCATGCGTAGGCGTTGTAAGGCCTGTATTGCATTGTCCGGCAGACATACTCTCAATTAACCATCATACTTACCCTGTTATACTGTTTTTTGTAGATAGGTTCTTTTTTGAAATTTGCCCCGGTGAGTAAAAATCGCAATTTTTATTAATTATGTCAAGCATATAGCATCTTTTTTGCTCTTTACCTTTTGTTTTATAAATAGACTTTACAAGTAATTCAAATTTGTTTTGCTTCTGTCTCTTTCTTTGCCTGAACTTCATTATCCTTAATTTATGTACATGAGTGTATTTTTTTTCTGAAGATTGCGTAAAAGGTTGAAATATCAAAATTTTTATTTGAAAATAAAAGAAATAAATTCAGGAAATTCAACATTTTTTAATTCATTTTACTCATCTCACCCTGATTAGCTGAGAACTTTTAACTTTGCATCTTAAATTACTTAAATTTAAAAAAAAATACCGCCATTAAATGTAGAAAAGAAAACTTCTAGCCAATTTTTCTGACTTTGAAGCAAACGCTTTCTATCAAAAACTATAGAATGTTTTCATTTATTACTTATACATCATTAAATTATATCCAAAAAAACTGCATTTAAATGTTATTTACAGCATAAAAACCTAATAATTTTAAATAATATTAGTAGAATTATTAGTAAATAGTTTCAACTTTTATTTATAATAGCTGAAATATTTTTTAAGATTTTTGAATCGGGGTCAAATATTTTGTTGAAGTTAAACTTTTAAAGGGGAATTAAAATGCTACTCAAAAAACGTGTTAAAATTAATTAATAGATATTGCATGCATAATAAGGAAATAATCAATTTCTTCTTCGAATTTGGAAAATTAATACAAAATTCTTCAATTTGGTTCAAGTTCTGTAACATTTACAAATATAACAAACTTACGGACAGGTGGTGGAGGTGGACATACGCAGCCCGGGCAAGGACCGGCGAAGACCTTCTGGATCATGCATCCTGGAGGACACTTGGGAGGGCCACACATCAATGGGGGGCCATATCCAAGAACACCTGGAAGCAAAACAAACATACAGATTAATTACGGAAATTTCTATTTGACCTCGTTGATTTCTATTACATACTTGTTAACATTATTAGTTCTTAAGAAGACTGACATGAAGTGCTCTATATTTTAAAGTATCTACTGAAACATTAGAGTTATGGTATCAATATTAAGAAATCTTGTTTCATTATTATGCACTTCAAGGAATGTAAAATGTAATAACTGAAAGGCAAAACACTATGACTGACACTATGTAGAATTTCTTACCAGTTTCATAAGCAGTTGATACAACATCAACTCTTCATATGCATAAATATTCTCTGTGTATTTAACAATTTAGAAGGATTAATTTTCTTCTTCTATACTTTGGGTCCTTTTTTGACATTAATATTGAATTGAGCAATTTATCGTTATAGAAAAATCAGTGCCAAGATAACAGGAGCAACTGCTTAGCGACAGACTTAACTACAAATTTGGTCGCCAAATTTGGCGAAAAAATAAATATATTTTGAAAATTCTGAAAATCTCTAAGATGATTATTTGAAGAGAAAACTTTTCCT
Source organism: Trichonephila clavata (assembly GCA_019973975.1). Taxonomy (NCBI): domain Eukaryota; kingdom Metazoa; phylum Arthropoda; class Arachnida; order Araneae; family Nephilidae; genus Trichonephila; species Trichonephila clavata. Next base: position 22,715 of record BMAO01027281.1, on the reverse strand, counting down.
AGAAGGATTTTGCAAGCCTGTACATCAAACTCGTGGCCCACAACGAGGACTTTTGTGGCCCTTCTAGTGAATTATTACACAATAATATATAATAAAACATCAAAATTTCTCCCGAAATAGGAAAAATAGTAGCAGAGAAGAGATATCAAGTGCCAGGTCAAAAATATTAAATTCCTCTTTTATAGTATATGTTTATTATAATGTATTATTCAAAATAAACCTATGTTTCTATGAATGTAAATTTTATCTGTGGCCCACCTTAAATTAAACCTTGTTTATTTGGCCCAAGTCAGTCAGTGATTTTGACATCATTGCTGTAAAAGGACGAATCAAACATTTACCAGCGACTAGGTATATCATTTGCCTTGTGTCAAGCTTTGATTACGAATTTGAATTACTGTGTTTGAAATTCGTATTTATACCGTCGATCAATTTCGTCAAACGAAAAAACATCACCAATTAAAAAAATGTCTCCTAATGCTGTCATTATTATTATAACAGTGTTCGAACGTGCGAGGGAACTGATTACACTATTGGATGTAGATCGCGGCGTTTAGCAACGTTTTTTTAATTGATGAAATTGATCGGCTATATAAAAAGTAAATATCTTAAATTGAATCAATTAAGAGTAGCTGGTACATTATATGGATAAATTAAAAGCAAACACAGTAGTACGAATTATTTTATGAGCGAAATCCTAATTTGTTTTAATATATATGCATACATAATCCCGAATTTGTGTAAGTATGCATATTTAAAATATATTTATTTATTACAACATATTAACAACATATTTTTTATATTAAATTTATATTGGTATATTTTGCATTAACTTAATCATTACAAGTAATATAAAAAAAAATTAAGTCAATTCCTACTTTGAATGGATGAAGTATTTTATTATATTTGAATTACTTTTTATGATTGAAATTTTGAACAAGATATATATAGGGAAAGTTTACTAATAGTAGGAATTGAAAAAAGATCACGATTTGACTGCATTGTTATAACAATGCACATCCGGTTTGGCTAGTTTGGCTGAAAAACTGGTTTTAGACGCCTATTTTTGTCATTGTTTTAACAGTAACATTGTTACAACAAAGAGTCGAATCTTAGTTGGCGTCGAAAACGGGTAATTCATTAAATTAAATTAAATTAATGAATTAATATTTGAAAAAACTGTATTAACATCGTCATACTACAAGTTTAAAAAAAATGTATTTGAACTTGACTCCATGAATAGAAAGTACTTTATTAACGATTAAAATTTTGAACAAGATAAATATATACATAAGAATAAATATATATGTATATATATATATATAGAGAGAGAGAGAGAGAGAGTGAGCTAATAGAGGAGAGTAGGAGTTGAATAAATAAGCGACAAAAACAAGGAAACTTCTAGCAGCTATTTTTTATTGAAAGTTCTATACATAATAGCAAATATAAGATTGAAGGGGAAAATTAACATATAAATCCTTTAGATTAATTAAGGGAGTGAAAGTTTTGGTCAATGAATTCTAAAGGTACAATTTTGCTATTTTTACCTTTAAGGTTACGCAATACTCTGAAAATAACAAAAATATTTATAGATTTTCTTTCCTTTTTGCAATTTTTCTAACGCAGTCGGTTGGAAAACTTGGCTCAATATTTTAGATCTGATACACTATTAGTTTTAAAGATGTTTGTTTTCTGATTGTTTCTTTCTGTCACAAAACGTATGCATTTACAAATTTTGAATATATTTTTGTCAGACATTATTTTTTTTATGCCAATGTATTCAGTTATCTACATTTTCATTTTCTGTTCAAGATAGTCTTGGAAAATTTTTTATAAATGCTTTCATATTTATGAGTTACAAAAGTTAGATCTAAGAGTTCTTGTTGTATAAAAAAACAATGTCAAAATTAATATTTTTATAATTTTTATTTTATTTTTTTCACATTATACTTAAAAATATTTGTTAAAATTTAGCTAAGACTCGGATTTTTGATTTCAAAGCAATTTTTGTTCCCAAAAATCCTAGATAAAGAAATCACTTGAAACAACTAAAAAATGTTATAAACTGAAATTTTTTGTGCAATTTTTAAGAACTTAAAAAATGTTATTGTATTTATTGTTGAATTTTAAAATCAGGACTTGCCAAACTAACTTTTCAGAATCAATTTAGTGATATAGTTTTTAAAAAAATTGCGTTTAATATTATTATCGGTAATTTTTTTTTGAAAAAGGTACTGTATGGCCATAAAGACACATTTTTCTAATTTCACTTCAAATTATTGTTATTATTTTTTTCTTTTCAAAAACGTTTTCTTAAATAAAACTGTATTGTTAGGGAAATTGATGACTCCATTTCTCTGTCAAAACGATATTGTGAGTCATTCTTACTTTGTCCATAATAATAAAGGGATAAGACATCTTGGCGACAAATTACATCGCTAAATTTGGCGACAAAAATAGACGTTCATAAAAATATCAATTTTTAGGATGATTCTAGGTTCTAGATCATTATTATAACTCTAAAATTTCAGGAGCTTCTACAAGGCTCTTTTAAGACTTTATGATGATACAAAGAAGTAAAATTGGAGTTCAACATTTGACAGGGATTGTGCATTTCAGTAAATGTGATGATTGTGATCAATATTTGGGTGATTATTGAATTTGCTCTGTTGTGCATTTATGCGAAGTGTGTTAATTATTTACTGTTAGAAGAAAACTCTGGTGTAATTTTTAGATATTAATTAATCAGATAGTCTTTGAATATGTTACGATTTTTTTCCTCTGAAAGAACCGGTTTGTAAATTTTATGGAACTTTTGCTGCATTAGGAGGACGTTCAAGTGCCCAGCAATATGTTTCCGATCGCATTCCGATCGCTAAGAACTAAAACATTTACTGAATTAGAAAACAGGATAATATTTGATTTTTTATTTATAATCTTCACTTTCATGGTTAAAAAAATATTTATAAGAGTAACTGAAAATTATAATTGGTATTATTAAAGAAGGTAATTAAATCCCCCCCCCCCTTATAGTTTTACTTACGAATAACTGAAAAACGTGTTTTTCACACGTGCTTTTCAACAAAAACTACACTTACTTAAAATATTGAAGAGCTGCACAAACTTTTTTAAAAAAAATGCTAAAATGATGCGTTGTGCGTCTTAGATAATATTTTAGAGAGTTTTTAAATTAGGAAAAAGTGACGCTTTGGAAAAAAGAAATTATGTTTATATTTGAAAGATGAAAGCAGCACGGTATGTGTCATATTACTATGAAGGCAATAGTATTTTGAATCTTATCATTGATAGATTGTGTCCAATTTGGCAATTTAGGAACATTTTTCCAGAAAAAATGAAAATAAACATAAAAGGTAAGCAAAGTTTCTACTAGTGATAAAAATATGATTATGAATGTCTTCATGAATGTTAACTGGGAAAGAGAAAGGCTGAGTTTTGAAGAAATATCTTTCCTTCTGTGTTTTGTTTATAACTAAACAAGAATTTTATGGCTAACTGAAGTAGGTTTTTCAGTACAGAATATTCTTTAAAAAATAATACTGCGTAGTAAGTATTGCTGCATTTTAAGAAAAAATGCACATTAATTTCATATTATTAAGTTAATTTTTTTTCAGTTTTATGTAAACATGAACTCTATACTATATTTTCAAATCTAAGCTTCTATATTTTCCATTATTATTTGATGCCAAATGGCATATAAATAAGCTACTGTCAATAGCTCACAATTTGAATTTACTTTAAATTTTCATTCGCAGATTAAAACATGTAGCATTTATTTTTTAATGAGAGATATAACTTTTAAATAACTTGAAGTCCAGAAACTAAACTAAGTATTTTAAGTATCAAAGTATCTGAATTTTATCGATTGAGCCAAAGCTTGGGAGCTTGCTATATTGTATTCAATAAATAACTGCTTTGAAATATATTTCAAAAAACTAGAACTAAATTCCGTTTTCACAATAATAAATAGGGTATTTAAATTTAAGTTAGTTTGATCAAATTTTATAATATATTTGGTTTATAATTATCAAGTAAGGAAACAGTTAAGTATAAAAAAATTATGTTCAGGTTTCGGTGTTTATGTTCTAAATTTAAAATAAATGAATATTGTTTCATACACTCACTCAACTCTTGCTTTAAAAAATGTTTAGTCAAAATGGAATAATTTTGTATTTAAACTTTTAAGATGGGTTTAATTTTAAAAGTATATTCAATTAATATAACATATCTCTAAAACATTGAAAATTTACTGCCACAACTTATTTATTTAATTTGATCAAAAACTATCTAAAGTGTTAGCAATGCAAAAGAAAATTTTGTTTGTGTGTAAAAGAAACAAGTGTTTACGTTTTATAAAAATAAATGAGAAATAATAATTGTACATGAACTTCTTCAAATATTAAAGAGCATTGATACTTGATATAATTTGAGGAGCTTCTTATCTAGTTTATGATCTCTGCTTTCAAATTCTTTTATCATAAAATATTTAAAGGTATTAAATTTAGGGCATCTAAAAGCTTTTCATCACGTAAGTTGAGATCCAGTGACAGAGGCAATCATTTAAATTGAATCTTTAATCTTATCAATTTTCAAAGCAGGGTCTAGGTACTTTTAACGAATTTTAGTTTCTATTTTAAATTGCTTACACTTTAAGATATAAAAAATAATTTAATCTCTAATCTTAAAAAGCAATTCACGATCTTATGTTGATATAAATAGCTGAATAAGGTTAATTATCCAAGAAAGCATTAGAAGTGAAAATAAACATTTTTATAAATTAATAACATTAATCTCAAAATATATCACTCTGATGTTTTCCAATCTATATGTATAAAAAGTTGTAACAATATCGGATGAAAAGATTAAAAAAAAGAAAGAAAAAATATTTATGTTTTAATTTTTGATATTGATAATTACAAAAATATGGTTTTTAAAATTTATTTCTTGAATATTGTTATGAAAAGTCTTTCTTACAATTTTATGAAAACATTTATTGAATAATTCCAAAAAATTCTTTTTTTGAACTGTTAAATTGCTTTGATTTTTTAAATATATATGAAATTCTTTTTTAATTTATTGAAAATTCCGAAATTTAAAAAAAATCGCCAAAAATATTTTTGAAAATAAAACAGTCAATGAAAAAAAAAAGGATATTCATAATTTAAAAATACAAACAAAAACCTGGTAACCTTGTACTTATGCATCTCCATGGATGTAAGAAGCTCTATTTTTAGTTGATTTTTTTTAATTCATATTCAAATATACATTTTTCCTGCTTTTCTTAAAGGTATGCAACATTACTTTTCATATGGCTTCATAATAAAAAAATATCTCTTTTATATAAAGTTATATCAGTTTCTTAAGGGAACTGCAAATTTCAGTATTTCAAATGAAAACATTTTCATTTAAAAATTTAAAAAAAGAGAACTAGTTAATTAAAACAATGCATAAACTTTAATCAGTATTTATAAAATTTATTTTTAAAGTTTTTAATTGAATTAGTTTGATCGGAGGTTTTCAATCATTGAATGAAATACATCAGAATAGGGAAGTAGAGAAATATAAAAATGAAGTAGGTTTATCATTCAGTTTCAACTAATTACAGATATGAAGAACCTTATTGAATTCCGGTATCAACCAATTATTCAAAAAATATTGTTCTAAAAAAACTCGAATAGGCTTACCAATGTTTTGGATCACCGCCGCAAAGGCAACGATGCCAATTAATATCTTCATCCTGGTTCCACTGATCGACGGTTGAACCGTCGGAACCGTCTGTGGATTTGATGTGACTGACCATCGGTCAATCTCTTTTTATAAAGCGTTTGCAGTTTTCGCGTTGGATGCTTTCGTAATACCATCGTCGCGAATTTCTGAAAACGCAAACGCAAGAATGTTGGGTTGAAACAATGGCATCCAGTCTGTAATGTTAAATTGAGCTATAAGCGATTTCAATCATGCGTTCCGAAAATCTGGTTACAAAACTGTGAAGGGTGAAGAAAACAATAGAAAACTAATTGCGATAGTTTTTTTTGTCCATAAATGGTTCTTATTTATTATTTAATAGTTATACTTGTACCGAATTCATGTGAACTATTTCACCGTGCTAGGACAGAGTATATGGTAACATTCAGACAGATAAAGTGTACTAATGATTAGCTTACAGGTCATTTCTTGGAAGAGGTTGCTTCTCGCATACCAGTTTAGGATTACGTTGAGGTTCGAGAATTTGAGTGGGATTTTAGAATTTCAGCTCTGGATTGTGATCTGTATTGGTGGAAATGTAAGTTGTTCCGATTGTCTTACCCACCGTTTGTTCAAAGTAAATCTTTTAAAAATTTAATTATAAAATGATGGTTTTCAGTTAAGATTTTTCTTTACTGGGTATCTCTTAGCTTTATTTTCCAGTTAATTAATTTAAAATCGATTAAAAATATTGAGCTTAGAATAACCTATGTCCTTCAAATTAATAAAATGACAGAATAGAGATATTTTTCTTCAGTCATTTTTAAAAAAATTTAATCTCGGTAACAGTTATTGAAACCACAGAATTAAATGAAACGATAACCATAAATAAAATAGCTACAAATAAAACAAATAACATCATAAATTTAAATAATTTCCATTTTAAAGCGTCATTTTAATACTTTAATTTAAAATGATGCTCTTAATACGATGAATTAGAATTTAAATTCTGTTTGAAATAATTATATATAGACAAGAAAGAAGTCTTTAAACTTTATCAACGATATTATTTTAGTTGAAAATCAGGTGTAAGGCATTACGGTTAAGTTATTAGATAAAAACACCTGCAAAATTGAAAGGCATTTTTAAAAATAAAACCATCGTATTTTTATGATTGTCTTTTTCTCTTACTTGTCTAATAACGTATCATAATTTTGAAAATTAATATAATAATTAATTCACAATTTTATGAGCTAATATAACATTAATATAAATTTTCTGTTCCTTCATTACAATGAATGCGAATAAGTTTCTTAAATTGATTCGTATTTCTTATAGAATTATATAGAATCTTATAGAATTAATTCACATTTATAGAATATTTCTTATACATAAGAGATCGAAGTTCCTTATCCAGTAAATTAAAATAATATTAAGAATAAGAAAAGACTTAATTAATCAGTTTAAGCGATAAACGTTTTGTCATAACCAGTTGGGAATTTGCATATATGTTTTACACTACATTTTTTAAATACAATGTAAAATATTATTTATAAATAAGAGAGTCTATGGTAATAATATGGTTTTATTTTAATTTAGTGATATTAAATTTAATAGGTTCTAATTTGATTAACATTAAGCTGCAATAAGCTAATCAGCAAATTTTTAAAAAAAATTAAAGTTTATAGTGATTTGAATTTCCTTATTTTACTGATCAAAGCTATTTTTACAATACAAATAACGTTATTGTTAAATATTTTAATCAAATTACTTATCTGAAGAGTACATGAAATCAAAATCCATTATGAAATAAACAGTTACAACTTTTCATATATTTGGAAAAAAAAAACTTTAAGATCGAACAGTCGTGATTTAATTGGTGCTTTTCTTTAAAGAAAAAAGGAAAATAATTTTTTAGATGTTTATTTCTTTCGGTTATTCTTCCCAAATTTAAATATTAACTTTGGGTTAATAACAGTGTGTGTTAAGAGGGAAATATGAATTAAGAGCGATTTTTGTGAGTTTAATAGTGGAAAAATAAATAGAGAATTTAATTCGTAGAAAAATATACCATGCATTTTAAATGTTTTAAAATCCATTCTGCAGGAATTTTTAATACATAATCAGTTAAATTATTTTTTAAGGAAGCTGATGGAAATAATTTGTAACTAAAATAAATTCTAGTTTTTCAATAGCTATCTTACTATCTTTAAGAATTAATTATAAGACATTTTCAAGAAAGATAAATTAGTATTTCAAAAAGAAATGGGTAAAAGTCAATTAAATGAACTCGGATTTATTCACCATGTGCAGCGTGTTTAAAAAAAAATGAAATGATATACAGGTTTTAATTAGGGATGTTAATGATTTCGTCTCTCTTGAATCTGTGTATATCGGGATAAAAGTTTCTGGTCTACGTTTTTTTCAGATCTATATGTGACTGTGATGAATTACATAAAATAACATAATTTTCATCATATTATAACTCTTGGGATTTTTTGAAAAAAAGTTAATAAAGGTCTTAATATCATGTTCTATTACTCTTTAATAACAATGTTATAAATATCAGATCTTTAAAAATATTTTTCTAAAAATTAACTGATCGAAACGAAATAATTAAACAACCGAGAAATTTTTTTTCCATATACAGTCGATTCTCGATAATTCGAACTTTCGATAATACGAACCTCTCGCTAATTCGAAGGATGTGCTCAGCCCCTAGAAAAACTCTCGATATTTCAAACTAAAACAATACGCTTTGGTACACTCAATATTTCGTAGTAAAATCTGTGGCTGGCCAGACAACAACACGTGATAATTCGGAGTGATCTTATAAAACTCTCGACAATTCGAACACTCACTATCATGTAGAGTCCTTTACCAAAAGTTTGGAGCTTACATGTTTTGTGTTGCATTATTTCTGCGTGTTTCGCCTGTAACGTAGCCCCTTTGATGACCATTTTCTCCCATCCCTTCAATGTGTTTCCTCATTCCTCAAGCAAAAAGACAATTTTATTGCTTTCCTTCTTCAAGTGGATAATAGACCGGCTGTTCTTGTTGTCAGCCATCCCCATCTTTCGTTTAACATGTGACCTTGCAACACATTCGTTCAGAAAGGATGGTCCGCTATTGTTAAGAAGAGAGATGCACAGAATTGTTTTTAATACATAAATGTATTCTTTAAATACAGGTCTTTTAAACTTCTGTATAATATTTATACTGTGTAATATATATATATATATATATATATACTTCTTGAAAATACTTTAAAACAATTTTATACGTATGTACAATTGTTGTTTTATTACATAGTTTCAAATTCAAATGTGTTAGAAAAAAATTTCTCTTAGTGTATTATGGGATCGTATTATCCTACCCTCTTGAAAATACGAGTTTTTCATTAGTCCCTCCATTTTCGAATTATCGAGAGTCGACTGTATTTAACCTTTTCTGATTCTTTTCTATGTAGATATCTTTCCACTCTAGTACCTCACCCGATTAACAAAATATCAGTTGAAATAAATTTTGTGAGAAAAATAATAAACACTCCTCTTAGCAAAATGAACGAAAAAAACTAGAGTAACACTAAACACACACACGTATTTATCATTTATCGTGTTTTCTTCAACCTAAACAATGAGCTCCATTCATGACGGCCACATGATAAAGACAAACGCGTGTTCTTCATTGAATTCAAAATAGACATTTCGCTAACTGTACTTGCTTTTCTATTAGTACAACTTTGATAAAATTTCAAATTTCATTATGGGTAAAGATGTTCAAATGTTATGGAAAAAAAATTCTTCAAAGAGATTTTAAAATAAAAAAAAATTATTTTATTCTTGTACTTTTAAATAAAATGCATTTTGTATAACTATGTGCTATTTATTGTTGTACTTTTTACCATGTTTTTATTAACTCGCTTTCTTGTCTGTCCGGGTGGAATTTTGTAATTGATTTTAAATTAACTTCCCGATGAGCAAGAGACTTAAAATTTGGACTATAGCTCAGAAGTGGATGACAATGCAGGAAAATGGTTATAAAAACATGGTACATAAAAAAATTGTTTTATTAAGAAATTTTACCATGTTAAGAGAAAATTTCTGCAAAGAGCAAAAGTTGGCAACAACGATGCTCATGAACTGATTGTGTAACTATGACGTCACAGGAATTTAGTCCATTGCAGATTACATCATAAAAATACGATATCAGATTAAAAATTATCAATTAGATTGAGTTACTTTAACCGTTAAGCAACCGGTTTAATGAAGGTCATTTGGTGTTATTTGCACATACTTTAAACACACAGTCGTTCAAAATATTTATAACAAATTATGATTCTAAGAGAAATAAATAATTTGTCTAGCTCATTTAAAAAAAAGTTTTTTCTCCGTCATTGTCATTTTTTTACGTGTGTGGCTTCTCATCATGAATAAATTTTAAATTTAAAACTTTGTAAAATTGTACTTAAAAAACTTTCGAATTATGGAAGTTTAAAATAGAACTCTATTGTTGTATGAGTTCATCAGACAGTTGATAGTAAAAAATAATTTTTACTCAACACTGTCAACAAAATATTTTTTGGGACTAAAAAACAGATAGTTAATTTCCAATTTGAAACACACATGAAAAATGAAAAAAAGAAAAATTACTGTACAAAATATGTATAATTTACAAGAATAGTAAAAAAATTATTATATGTACGCATTTATATTCCTTATGTCAAAAAATACTGAAATACGAAATTCATTGTAATTCCGTCCTCTTGTTAAGAAAGTATTCATACTTGAAAATATGACTGAACAACAAGTCATAGTTTTAAAAATTAGTTTAATCATATTTACGGGCCCAATCCTGCAGTGTTAAAGTAAACGACTACTTTAAAATCGTGGATTTAGTAAAAAAATTCAAAAAATTGTTTTAATAATTAATTTTTAGACCAATTTTTTTGGTTTATAAAAATATAATTTTTTTTTAATTTTGTGTTTACTAATATAAAAATTACAGCCATTTTAATAATAGCGGGCACAGTTACAGATTTTATAACGTGTTTTATATAAAATGCGATTTTTCGGAAAATGTGGATATAAGGATAGGAATCACTGAAAATTAAAAAAAGATAACTGAGTGAAATTTTTTGTATGTTTTGTAGAAAATTTTAAGATATAGTTTTTCGGAAAATGTCGTTGCAATAAAAGGAACCCTTTAAAAGTTAGGAAGATAATTGAAATTTCTTGAATGTTTTTTAGAAAAATTTAAGAAAGTTTTGACTTACTTTTAGGAAAAATCATTGTATTATTACAAAAAAAAATTATAATTACTTATATAAATATAACAGATTTTTTTAAAGCGATTTCGTATTCTAACATAAATTATTCTATTGTTGATGAAAGTTTAAATATCTCTTGTCTTTATGGTCAATTCAAAGATGAACAGTAATGTAACATGTGAATGTCTAAATATTAAAAATTCATTCATAAACCTTTTATTCTGAGTGGGCCACATTCATGTAATTTTTTACGAAATTCCCTCAGTTTTTCCCTATTTGAATATAAAAAAATTTTCCTTTTCTTTACAATTTTAGCTTTTTATGCATAATTTACAAAATAAGTCTGAAAAAACTCCTCATACCTCTAAAAAATGTACTGCACATAATACAATCCCTTTGGACAAAGGGGGAACAGTATGAATTGTTTGTAAGAATGAATAATTGTATACGACCCCCTAAAAGGTTTCCCCAAATATTTTCGAAGCTAATTATTAAATTCAAATTAAATTTGAAACATAAACTAGAAAGACCATTCTCTACAAAATTCTGCAATATGATTTTTTTAACATTATTGCTTAAGACTGTAATTTAACTGAACTGAACTCAGTGGCGCAACAGCTCATGAGGGCCAAGGCCTGCTGTGCTTATCTCAGCTTTCGTGACCTTAGGTGCTGGGGTGCATGTGCAGATGTTTTGGTCAAGTTGTCAGTCTGACACGAAACCCCCGGTGTTCAGTTCCCAAGCAAGCTTGGAACTCATTTTATCGACCCGCTGAAGGGATGAAAGACTGAGTTGATCTTGCACAGCCCGGGATTTGAACCCCGGACCTGTGGTGCGGAAGAACACTATAGTTTAGTTCCTATTAATTCATTAATATTTGAAAACTCTATCCAACTACGACGAAAAATGTTAAAGTTATTAAGTCGGTATTGTTTTATATAAACACTGTAAATACATAATCTATATTTAAAACACATTGTTGTGATATTATTATCAGTTACGCATCCGGTGTGAACCCGGGGCTTATAGTCGTGAACTATGGGGCGGCTTTGCTTTTGTCAACAAGTGTCATCCTCGTCACTTGACCATGGTTAAAAACAATGAAGTACTCCGCCAATAACTCTCGTGTAGCTTACTCTCTCACACATACTTCTGTTGAGTCTTGGGTTCGATTCTTGGAACCACTAAAGGCCTGCAGTGTTAAGAAGCTGATGCTCGGTGGGTGGGTGAAAGCTTCGAAAGTGTGGGAAGCTATCTCTGATACTGTTCTCGTCACTTAACCAAGGTTCAAACTTGTGAGGTCCGTCGCTAATAGTCCTAGTACAGCAACATGGTGCAATGTTATTAAAAATCAAATTCAAAATCAAACAAAAATCCAAGAAAGCACGCTCATACATTTACGACTAATACAAGATCAGAAAACTTTCAAGATCCTCCAGACAAAATGAGCAGATGCTGAGATACTCCTTACTTTGTTTTTGAAATTATAGTTCCTTTTGAAATGTCATCCTCATCACTTGACCTTGGTTAATTATTTCAAGTTCCGCAGTCAATAGCTCTATTATAGCTTCATAGTGCTTCATTAGTAAGCAATCAAACAATCAACTATATTTTATTTTGATTTAACATCACATTTAAAATGTTTAATTGATGAAAGCTTCAATAAATTTAAACTGTAAAACCATCTTCAGCATCATTTAAAGCAAAAATATGATAAATTATTGTATGAAATGGTGTAATTAATTCTGACTTCGGCTTTTAAGTTTTTAATGTGATTAAAATTATTTCTGGTTACACACTCTCATACTATACTTTCATCAGCAGCAGCATTGGCATGACAGCCTTTTGTGGGACTGAGCCTTCCTCAGAAATTTTTTCCATTTTGTCCTTCTTCCAATACTGTACTTTAAATATTTTATACATCAGAATCGTATGTGTTGTGAGTAGAATTCACAAGTATTGTGTAGTGCGTTTTTAAAAATGTGACATCGCTCTCAAAGTTAAAATAACTGCTATAATAGTTTTTTTCCAAATGAAAGGTTTTTAATTATACGTGCGAACTCCATTAAAACAAATAAAAAATTATAAAGTGTTTTGAGTTAAAGTATTTAAAAATTCGTCGTGCAAAAAAAAAATTGAAAATGGATGAAGGAAAGGGAACACATGAGTCAGAAAATTACAAATATCATAAAGAAACAAATTGTTCCAAGCTTTGATAAACGCTCTAACTCTTATCATATCGCAACAACAAAAAATTTGCAACATTAACAATAAGCTAACTATTCAAAAAATGACATTTATTTGTTTAACTATTCAAAATTTTATGCCATGTTATACACCTAATTCAAAAGTGACCAAGGTAGCCAAGTAGTAATGGTCAGAGAGACTTTTAAATGGAAAAGTATTGGTTTCTAAAATGTAAATCTCCACCTTTAAGACTCTAGGTTTAATGAGAATTAGATTATTGATTATTTTAACTTTAGGGTTAGCATGTAAAGTCAGTGTCCCACATAAGATCACTCTGCCAAAAGCTTTGAATATCATCGCTGTTTGGCATGAAACTTTATTTTAGCATATCAAATCAATCAAATTTTTAAACAATTTATATCAATAATAGTTCATTTGCTTCATATTGTTTCCAAAACCCTATAGTCTTTAGATAATAATTTAAAAAAATGAATTAAAAAAAGAAATTCATTAATTGAAATCAACTATTTTGTTGTTGTTTGTGTTTTTACTCATTACTTATAACCGAATGTGGATTGAAAAAAAGTTAAATGAATGAAAAAGAAAGGAAAATTCGAAACATATTTGTCAAATTTTTATTTCTTGGTCATCTCTAACGGCGGAGGTTCATAGGGATCCCCCTTGATGACGTGAGATCTCTGGATATCTTCCAAACGAGAAGCTCCTAAAAAAAAATGAGATCAATTACCAAAAGTATCGAAATAAAAAACTTGTTTAACGAAAATAAATAGCCCAATTTGGAGAAATTGCAATATTCAAACTTTAAAGTAAGTTTTAGAATTACAAAACCATTACACAACGGAGATTCCGAAAGCAAGACTAAAGGTCGATCATTTTTGTTACGTATCATTTGTGGAATAACTTCTGTAAAAAAAGAACATTTGAAATCATTCGGAATGCTTTGAATTGCAATACGAAAATCTGATGAGAGAGTCAAAATGATCAATGGAATATCAATCAGGATATTGAATTAGGCAAAATGACGTATAACCGGAAAAAGGAATTCACAGCTCAGACAATCGCATCGAATTCAGGAAGTATTATATAATAGTTTCGACAGAGGTATTCGCTAAAATGGAATGCAATAGTCAATTGGGTACAGAGTGAAAGCTTAACAAGTAATATAAAAAAAATTAAGTCAATTCCTACTTAAGTCATTAAAGAAAAAGCCTATTTTAGTTACTTTTTATTAAATAACTATAATTAATATTATATGTATATACATATGACACAATCTCAATATAAAGTGACACAATAGAAAGCGATTTTCTTTGCAATATTCCATTTTCCTTTCGATATAGGCTGTTGGACTATTATTTTGTTTGTTACTATTTATTCACTAATTACAATTAATTAATTAATTAATATTAGAAAAACTGTATTGACATCAGTGTCATCCACTACAAGTTTAAATAAATGTATTTAAACTTGAGTGGATGAATAAAAGTATTTTATTAGCGATTGAAAATTTGAACAAGATATATATATATTATATATAGGGAGAGTGTGAACTATTAGTAGGAATTTAATAAAGATATGCGTAAATATGCTCGTTATAGGTTACTAATATACTACTCAATTTTCAGAATATTAGATAACCCCCAAAAAAGGGGGGGGGATTTCATATTATCTTGTACAGTACGAGGTATCTTTTAAAATATACAGCGGACACTAATGTAGAATTTGAAAAGTGTTTAAGGTAACCTGTCGTATGATATATTATTCACATGTTTCATAAGAATTAATAAATATTCATGTAAATTAATAAATATTAAGAATTGCTGAAATAAATTTAAAAAATTAAAATAGTAACATTTTAGTTTAGTTATGATAACAACTGTTTGTAATTATAACTAAATTAATGAATATTTAAATTTTTTGTCACTTTAACATTTTTATAACTTATGGACTTATTTTTAATTATTATATTTGAATTATTAATCCTTTATAATATTTAAACATTAAATCATTGTATATTTATTTATTTAATTATATTTTAATTATTAATTATTTTATAATTTTTAATTATCGAAAGTATTGTATTCTTATTTATTTATTATAATTTTAAAAATCAATTTTTTATAATGGTTTCATTATCATTTTGACATATTACATTTTTGTAATTTTTGATTCATTACAATTGCTGTTCTTAGTTATTTGTTATATATATTATAGATATTTAATTATTATGTATTTTTTCATTATTCATTTATTACGTACTTTTTTGTGTCCAAAATAAATAGTTGAGAAGTAGTTAGCTTATTTTTACTTGTTGCGCTTACCATTTGTTCAGTTATTGCTATAAAAATAAAGTAACCATGATTTCACCTTTACTTTATATCAATTCTTTATGTATATTTTTTTATCTACACTACCGTATTACTCGAATCTAAGCCGCACTCTTTTCGGGTGTGGCTTAGAATCGAAGGCAAAACATTTGTTGGATGGGGAATTGAGTTTTCCTCCTTTCAAAAGGAAAAATGCCATTCTGCCCCTGCATCAATGACATCCCATTTCGCAGTTAATTAAATCTATAGTATTTAGCCTATCGTAAACATCATTGTCAGCTCGTGTTCAGGAACTTTTTGTGTATGCTTTCTTTTAATCATCTAAACATCACAGATATCGATAATGGTATCAAGACTATTTCACTATGGTGCAAGTTTGAAAAAGGAGGCCAATTTTATGTGCAAAAAAATAATTAAAATAAAAACGAAAACAGCAGTGGCCATTGAAAATTGACACGGATGAAACAAATAATACGTCGATGGCTCAAACAAAATGATATAATTTTTACTTGAAATTTTCAACAATCTTTAATAATTGTTATACATCCTTCTATATAACACATTCTTTGCAAAAATGCTGCATAAAAAATCAATGCAAGGAAGACGACATCGTGTGGTGAAAACGGCGACGAATTCGGAAGTCAGCTGTGATTATGGGAGTGACGAACCATTTCGAAACACGATTCTTAGGGTTACAGTTATTATAGGTTCATGTATGTATTTGAAACATTTTAATGCTGGTAAAATAAATTAACATTAGCTTCTTATTATTCGCAATATTTTTTTTTAAAAATTTCTGAAGAATCGAATATATGTTGATGAACTTTTTACATATTTTTTTCTTCTCAACTACAAATAGAGAATGAGAGCACGGCTTAGAAACAGATGGTGGCTAGATTCGATTAAATATGGTATATTATATATAATAACCACTTTTTTAATGTCAATACTTTATAAATATTTCTGTTTTGAATTTTTCCTTTCATAAATTTTCCTGACATGTAAGTTAATAAATAACTCATATAAAAATTTAAAAATAATCATATCCAAAACTTTTTAAAATTATTGTTGAAAAAAAAATGAGCAAGTAAATAAAATTACCCGTTAATGCCATTGTTGTGTCCAGCTGAGATTTCACTATTTTCAAGACATTTTCTACTCCATCTTGCCCTAAAATTAATGCACAAATATTTTCTTAAAAACATTTAAAGAGAAAGACATGTTTTTTTTTTGTAACGATAATAGTTTAATTTTTAGTAAATATTTAAGAAAAAACTCTTCTTACACTGTGAACAAGACCCCATATAGCGGGCCTTCCGAAGAAACTGCCTTCGCCCCCAGAGCCAAGGCCTTGAAGACATCTCCACCCTCCTCACTCCTCCGTCCAGTAGACTTCAGCACGTCCTTCACCGCCCTTACTATCTCGGGAAGCGCGTCCAACTGAAAAGAAAATTATCTATTAGTTGACCCATGGTAGCTCATGGTAATATAGTTAATATAAATTGCTAAAACTAAATAGATGGTCATTGCACATTGTAGTTTCGTGATCTCTTAAAATTACTTCATTACTTGTTAGCATAAGGATTCACAGCTATTAGCCCAAAAGACATTTATTCCAAACTACATATACAGAACAGTATATTCATTTATAAGCTGCGAATGTTCACAGGCTTTTGCTGTTGAAAAGTTCTAGTCCCGTGTAAGGTTAAAGATCTTGAAATGCGGCTTTCGAGTCGGCTGTCCCGCAACACTTTTCGCGGTATGTTCAAAATCAGTTCATTCAAGCGTTTGCTCCACGACTCGGCACTCCGTCTTTCAAAGGTCATCGATGTTCACCCCCCCCCCTGGTCTTTGAGATGCGGCTGCCCTGAAAAATCCATTCGAGAGTCTTCGAAGAGAAAAAACTTATCCGAAAGATGATGCAGAAGATTGTAACGATCGAGAAGTAATTCTCTTCAACTTGCGAGCCGACCCTTTTAAACTCCCTCGGTGGACCTCTTCACGCTCCAATCATCCTGATTGCAAGTGAAGCGGATCTGCACGTTGCCTCTTCGCTTTGTCTCAACTCAATGCAGCTTGAGACAATAGGCTGGCGCTCTGAAACCATTTCCGACGCCAGTGCAATTAAACCATCAAGAGGGCCAAAAATCACCTTGCACTTTGACACTGAGGTATATTTTATCACGACAGGCCAGCATTCCTTTTCATTCAAATAGTTCGTAATCCACAATGTTAGGGTGAGCCAACAAAGGATACTGTTCACAGAGCGTTCTTTCTATAGGTCGCTGAGACTAAAATAGTCTGGGTGTCAGAGAAAGAAAAGATGTGCAACATAAAGCGTTTTCAGAATCGACTCACATCTATTTCCTCCTGGCATGAGAGAAGAATACCCGTTTTTTTTTGGAAGACACAATGTCCCACCTTGGCATCCTGGTTACGCAGTACGTCAAACTTGAAAGTATTGTCAAGAAGTGTTACTGATGAACCGACGGCACAACATTAATTATTAAATATAACGAAGCTCAGAGTCCTCACAAGATTTGGTGCGGAAATTGAAATATGGTGACAGTTCAGGCGTCATCCTCGTCACTTATCCGAGATCCACAATTACGAGGTCATTCAACAGTTCTGAGTTGATTTGCAGTGTGTTACAAAATCAGTCTTCTACAAAAAGCAGTATTAGAACATATTTTATTTTGGCGCATTCCTTTCTGCTATTTTTCTTAATATGGAAACACTATGAGAACATTGCATTTTCTAGAAAACACATACTATTACTTAAAATTTATAGATGCCCACTTCAAAGAAAAAAATAAAGATAATATAAATTATATAACTCTCGGCCTCCGTAAATATTACTCGGTAATAGAATACATGAACAAGGATACATAATGTGCAGAATTGCAATGGTTTCGAAGACTGTCTGTATCAAAAGACTGACAACAGAAAACAATCTAAATTATTAGCCTATAACATAATCGCATTCTTTTACGATGAAGAAATATTTCACGCATGTTTTCAAACACGGAGACACAAAATCTGTAGATATTGTGTTTCTATAAGAATGCCCCGAGTCAGCGAGAAAAATGTTTTTCTTTTTTCTTTCCGTTTTAAGTGTATAAGGCTGGGAATGCTCCATTGAAATGAAAACAGATAACAAATGATGGAGAAAACAATTGTATTTTTGGGTAGTATAATAATTTATTATCCATTATTTTATCGAATTTAATCAAAAGCTAAACAAGTTATATCTGTGACTTAAGAGAACATGTTTCCTCCCCCTCCCTTTAAAATGACACATTTCCTAATTTTCAGGTAATATTATGTAAATATTCAGGAAAACTATATTTCGTCATATTTTTGAAGTGATAACTTCTTTAGGCAGGTTTTTCTGAACAGTGAATCAAAATTAAGCGTCTTCGGTGCGTTACGCTCAATCGGGCTTACAATGCTCCAATCGGCACTCGAGCTCGGGTCGGGGGCGTTCTTTTTGTTTTGAATTGAAAACTTTTTAGACTCGTGCCTTTTTTTAAAGTAAAAATTTCATGCACACTTTTTCCCGTGAATTTTTATTTTCTTTATTTAAATATTGTTGCCATGCAGCCCACTTCAACTCAACTCCAGCGACTGAACGAGAAAAGAAGAGCGAAAGCGAAAATAATTGAAACGAAAAAAAAAGGTTATCTTTATGTAGGAGTTCGAAGATTAGAAAAAACAAAACACAGAATTTATTTTTCGATTCTGTAGAAAGAGCATTTAAGTAGAAAAATGCCAAAAGAATCAAAATCCGAAATTTTAATAAAGTTATTTGGCGAGAAAGTTGCGAATATTTTGGTTTATTTTATTAATGACAACTGAGAGTCGTTATACGAGTAAATAGCATTAATTGTGAAAAAAGTACGCCCCCTCTCCTTTTGTTTGTTTGGAAAATTTTAAGAAAAGTAAGCTCTCACGGAATATGTTTTCTTAACCTTGCATAGTATATGGCGTTATATAAATGGTAATTATGTATAATGACAAAGGTATTGGCGACGTTACATGAAAGGAAACATATGGTTGCCAATTTTGTACGTAAGACAAAAGGAAAATCGGGATTGCCAATTTGGCAATTTATCTTGAATGTTGGAGTTGTTGCGATATTACATAAGTACCACATAAACATATATTATTATAAACATAATCTACGTAAGTAGTTAACATATAATATTTTTAAAGAATTGACTGATTGACATTTAAATCGTATATATTCATGTATAAATATATAAGAATGCATAATTATTTAAACATTGCCCTTTACAGAAAATAGATGAAACAAACAAATCCACTCATGCATGGGCAGGGGAAAGAGAACTACTTAACGCTCGCCATGCAAAAATGTCGCAAAAGAAAACGCAGTCCATCCGAATGATTGGATTCTCTTGCCCAGAATAAATCAGAAGTTTTCACTTCTATCTTGTTGTCAGAAGCACACACATAATTTTTTTTTATTAGTGAAATGATGATGATTGTTATTTAACGACAAATTTCGAAGCTACACGAAGGTTACTGGAGAAGGGTCTCATAATTTTAAACCATGGTTCATTGGCACCCCTTCAGCTTGCACCTCCATCTCTAAACTTAATCACCACTCCAACGTGAAGGCATTTGGCCTTCACAGATTTAATGTGCATCATCCATCTTATACATTGGGTCTTTATTGGAATGAAGACTCGAATCTCTTTGATTCTCAAAAAATAACATCTCAGATTTTATTTTATGTTCCATATTAACGACGCACTTTGAAGCTGCATTTGATTCATTGGTGACGATTACATATGTAAGTGGCGTCCTATCATATCACAAATCTGTTCGATTAGTCAGAGATCGGGTAAGAATAGAGTTAAAGAAGCCTGCGGATATCTTGCAGTTGGGGGAGGCAATATCTTAAGGGGAAAATGCATTGAAATCCCCCTTAATATCCTTTTATCTTTATGCCGCCGTCATAAAGTCAAGAACACAAATACCAACCAGAGAAGACCTGCTATAGAAAATAATGGTACCCTAAGCCATGATGATGTTTTCATCTGATGGGATGTTCCCCAGATTCGGTCGGATTGAACCTGTTACCATGTGAGTACCACATTTGAGCACGGTGACTATATATAGCAAAAACATTTGCATAATTCGTATGAGACCCTATACTATTCATCATTTACGTTGCTCTAGACTAACACCATTACAAATGGAGCCATCTGAGCTGTAAGGTCATCTTCTTAAAGGACACCACGAGTGCAGACAACCATTTGATGAGTAATGATTCTAATCGATACCCCAAGAATGTCTTCATTTATTACAAAATGGTGGCAGAACTTACTTGCTGGGTCACCCTCATTTGTCTATGGATGCATCCTTCCATACATGTTGACGTCGCTTTGACCTCATTTGGACTTTTCAAATTTGCTACATTTACTTTCTCAAAGCATCTTTACAATAGCCGATGCATCGTGGACCCGACTATATGAGTAATAGCTGGGATTTGATGTATGGACCAACATACCCTTCTCAATCATGTGATCACGCTTTTTGTAAAATCGTCTGTCTACTAGAACTGCCTCCATTGGCACCATCCTGAAATTCTTTACTGTGACATGTAACCCCTGAGACAAGAAAAAGGCTTCCCTAGCAGAAGTACGTACATTTTTCAGTCTACTTTTCTACTATTTAAAATATGCGGGAAAAGAGCTGTGCATTTAATATTATTTGCATTATTTGCCTAGGTGTGTCTACTCTGAAATCTGCATAATTTTCTGGACACTTCTTTTTTTTGGGTGTATTCTTTTTACCGTTTCGCAGCGTAACTTGTTTCTCATAAATATTTGTTGTTTCCTATTTTTTATTTTTTTTATCCAATGGGCTGCGGATTGGTATTTTTACCATTGCAGACCTAGTACATCCCAAGAGCTGGTATCACTCTTTAGTGCGGCGCCGTATAGGCGGATACCAATCACCGCAGGTAGTTTTGACGCCCAGTTTCCTCCACAGAGGGAGGCACCTAGTTTTCATATTTAACAATTAGAAATCAGCTACATAATATTTGGAATAAAAAAAACTTCGAAAAGAGACGAATAAAGGAAGATTTGATAGTCAAATGTCTTAGACATTCATTTACAGATCTATTTCTTAAGCTTCCATAATTCAAAAACTTTCAATCGGAGTTTTCAGAATTAAAAGGTTAGTAATCTGATACCGAAAAAACGAGGATTGGAAGTGGAAATGTTGGTTTTATAGGTCAAAATTAATAATTAATTAGAGAAGAAACACGGTTTATAGCGTTATTGAGCATTAGGAGTGATTCCAATTTTGTGTTCAATGGCAGTGAAAATTATATAAGTTGATCTATTTAAACTCATTTTTTATGACTCTACAGATAACATTTTACAATCATTTGAAAAAATGGGATGAAATTAATTGAATATACATTGATTTTATCTGCTTATTTTTACAGATGAACTTATTTACCGTTGCAGTACGCATCCAGTTGCCTTCCGCCGTATTTGATACCAATATCCCAGATGCACCATGTTCCACAGCTAGAACAGCATCTAGCTGGAAGAGAAACACTAATTATATCCTCCGAAATCTAAAGTGTTCCATCTGTGGGTAATTTGTAGTACAGAAATTGCCCTTACCAGTGAGCACCCTTTGACGACAATGGGAAGTGCTGTGAATGTTTAATCCATTGTCCTTCCAAGTTAGAGTGGGTCGAGCAAAGAAAAACCGACTTTGCTGCGCAGATTGGATCCCGCTCCTTCAACTTCACCTTTAGCCTGAAGGTTAGGCAGCCTGAAATTATGTTTCTCACATACTAACAACTTAATGACTTTGTTAATATTAGTTAATATATTATATATGCTTTATCTCTTGATTCAATTGATTAAATATAAATTGATAACAAAATCTAAAATAAGACAGATGAAATTCAATCTCTTTCCAATATCTTATTGACACAGCTATACACATATTAATAAAAACATGATAACACAGTGCTTCATAAAAACTATTATGATGTAAGAGAATAAACTGTGTGGTTTTTTCTCCTATGAATGAAAGATATCATATATCCAAAGTCTGAAGGCCCACGAAAATATTTATTTATAAATTCATTGGAAGTTACGCATAAACTAATGTAGAATATATTTTATATATTGTAATAACGACTGTTATAAAAA